>JACEFZ010028138.1:0-286088 GCA_014155875.1 Cepaea nemoralis
GACTGCTTGTATCATTATATATGTATATTTGTTTCCCCACAGTATTAGACATGGTCTACTATTGACAATACAGGAGGGCAGCATGGGGGCGGTGGGTTGTGTGAGTTTGGGGGAGAGAGAAGGAAGAAAGAGAAGAAGAAACGACATGCTACAGGTAGGCACAAACAAGAACACTGGGGTCTAGCTGAAACATTGCTGAGAACAGGCAATTAACATATATTGGCCATCTCAACCCTAGTTTGTTTTTGTTGTAAAACAGCCTTATGGTGATCATGATTTGCAGAATTTCTGCCTGTTATGATTGTGTGAAGTCCGAGATCACCAAAGTGGCATCAGGTTTTGCAGTCAGATTCCAGCAGTGCACTCCAGTCAAATTCACAGATGTTGAGCCGCCTTCAGATGTAAAAGTGGTGGGACAGAGAAATTCTCTTACAGGGGCGAAGATACTCATACTAAGCAACAGAAGCAAAGAAAGACAGAAAGATGTGGAAATACAAGGCGAAGTCATTAAGTAACAGGAATTTTACGAAATAACTTTTTTCTACAATAGTGCGTACTAGAAATGTGTGTGTTTCTCAACATATTCCCCCTGTGAGGGAACACACTAAGTCATGTCCACTAGCTTGTTCTAGGAAACAGTTTTTGGGTGTGGCTTAAAACCAATTTGTACTGCCTCCATTATCTTGTCATCATCTGCAAATCTTCTGACACCGCAAATGATCTTTCAAGGGTCCAACCAAGGGAAAGTCTGATGGTGCCAGACTGTATTCTGGATGTTTCAAGACCGATTTCAGAGCACATAGTGCATCCACTGTCTCCACAGCAACATGAGGCTGGGTGTTGTCACGCAGCAACAGTATTCCTTTTGAGAAAAGTCCCTGGCGTTTTGATTGTATTGCAGCTTCATTTTGTTCACTAGCATGCCACTGTATCGAGCACTAGTCACAGTTTCAGCCCTTTCCTGGTGAAGTACCAATATTGGGCCCTTGGTATCTCAACTGATGGTCATCATGACTTTCCCTGCGGATTCCTGTCTTGACTTTTTCCTTAACTGTAGACAACAGGTTTTTCCACTGCATCGACTACTTCCATTGACTACCGCGCTTGCTCTCTGGCTTGTAATGATGCATCTTCTCCTGTCACAATTTGATGGAGAAAGGCATCTCCTTCTTGGGCATGACGGCCCAAATGCTCCTGACAAATTGTCTGCCATGCACGTTTGTGATAATCGTGCATGTTTGTGATCATCGGAAGGCTAACCTATCTGTTACACACTTTCCTATAACCTAGGTCATCATGGCGAATCTTGTGCATGACTCATCTGGAAATACACCACATTTTCATCAATAGTGAGTCACCTGCTGGTTGATCTGCTGTGTCACTGTCAGTTGTCATACTTGCGAGTCTTACACTATACAGTTCATCAATGATGTTTTGTCTCCTATTTTGAAATCTTTCTAGCCTGATTCAACTGTCTCCATACTGAACCATCATTCTGACCGCAAATCATTGTTCTACAGCTGTGCAAGTCGATAGTGGAGCAGCCACAATCACTGTTGCGCATACTGCGAGATCCTCATGACCCCTACATGGGACATTGCATAAGAGCCATTTTGTGTCCTGAAATAAGATTTTCCATACTTTTCCATGCACTTTAT
Organism: Cepaea nemoralis; assembly: GCA_014155875.1. Taxonomy (NCBI): domain Eukaryota; kingdom Metazoa; phylum Mollusca; class Gastropoda; order Stylommatophora; family Helicidae; genus Cepaea; species Cepaea nemoralis. The sequence goes on from JACEFZ010028138.1 coordinate 1,659, forward strand.
AATGAAATTCCTGTAACTTAATGACTTTCATATAATTGATTTCAACCTCTTGCTTGAGCACAGTTATCCATGTATATCTGTGCCTGTAGCCTGTGTGTGTGTGTGTTTTTTTGTTTTTTTTTAAGACTCTTGTCGCAATTTTTGTAACACAAGTTTACAGTGGGAAAAACTTTTTTTTTTTCAATCTGTTGCAGGTAAGGGAAAAGGTAGCCTGCCAGCAGATACTGGCAAAGGTCATCACAGACCATAATACATTCTTCTACTCCTATCTATCTCCCCCACCCCACCCACCGTTTATTTTTATGTATTTATTTTTGTGTGAAACTTAAGAATTTATAGTTGACAAAAAAATGTGCGGTTTTCACATACTATAATAAATGTGCATTGATTACAACTGTTCTGGCGTATACTTATTTAGTTGCTGTGTTTTTTCATGTTTAGATAAAACAAAAAGTAATATCAAACTACTGAGCATAAAAATTGCCTTGTACGTCACAAACAGCTGAAACATGCTGAAGTTGATTGCGGTCTAAAGGACATACAACTATCTTCAGAAATCCATATATTTATGTGTCACTTTTCTGTGTCCAGGAAAGGTATGTGTCACTTTTCTATGTCCAGGAAAGGTATGTGTCACTTTTCTATGTCCAGGAAAGGTATGTTTCACTTTTCTGTGTCCAGGAAAGGTATGTGTCACTTTTCTATGTCCAGGAAAGGTATGTGTCACTTTTCTATGTCCAGGAAAGGTATGTGTCATTTTTCTATGTCAAGGAAAGGTATGTGTCATTTCGGAGCACATTCTACACATCAGAAAGTAATTTAATCTTCTGCCTAATGCGAGGATAGTTTTTCAAAATTATTATTGAATAATATCACCAAGCCGGCTCTGTGAGGTTACGGATGCGGTTCATGATCCCACATACCCGTTTTTGAAACACAGTCTGTGCGCGATTTGGCAGCAGACTGCGTTGCGTTGGTTTTTTACAAAATGGTGTGGGTGCCGGTCGTTCAGAAAGCAATGGCAAATTACAGAGCGTAAACTTGCCAAGAGATCACAACAGCAATAAAAAATGCTGGTGTTGACTGCAACGTCCTGTAAAGGACATGCAACTAACTTTTTAACATCACTATAAAACAATGCTCACATTTTGCCTTGAATCATTGTCTTCCACTTTTGCCATAAAACTTCCTGGGGATGAATAATGAACAGCACCTGATGCGATGAGTGGCTCTGGATAGTGCCATTAATGTCAATCCATGTTCTTCACTGACATTTCACCACAATCTGCATTTTAGTTGGTTTAACCTATGGCTGGGATAACTCCGACTAATACAAATATCAAAGGGATACTGCGTATGCTGCTTTTGTCATGTAACCAATTGTTTACACCTGCATTTTCTCATGCACTTCTTTAAACAATTTTTTTTCATTTAAAATTAATAAGTATCTTGTGCCTGAATTAGTATCTTGTGGGGTGTACTGATCAACAGACGGGTATTGAAATCATGCATAAGAAACGGTCACAATATTAGACCAAATTATTGCTGAAAGTACTGGAGGGAAGAGCCAAAGAGGACATAGTGGGGGTAATTCTTGTGCCTGAATTAGTACCTTGTGGGGAGTACTGATCGACAGACGGGTATTGAAATCATGCATAAGAAACGGTCACAATATTAGACCAAATTATTGCTGAAAGTACTGGAGGGAAGAGCCAAAGAGGACATAGTGGGGGTAAATGACATCACAAGGATGGTAGAACACAGACTTATGCTGGCGTAGGAGACTGGACAGCCATGACCTGTCAACACCTGTCTTTGAACTGACCGGTCTAATTTTAAAATGAATTAGCGTTCATTTTGAAACTCATTTTCGACATACTGCAATTCAGCAGTAGGTGTAATCCCATTTGTTTCTTGCAAGATGTCTTGTTTTGGCATTCTAAAGTCTTGTTTTGCTTTTCATGCATACAATATGTCTTATTTTAACAATCTAGTCTGTTCCAGTGTCAGGTCTTATCAGATATGACTGAACTACTGTATAATAGCAGATGATACTACCTACTTTCTGTTAGCGCCGAATGTTGGGCTGCGCTCACCAAACCCGACACCCCACATTGTGCCAACGGCTTTGAGCAGAAGAGCACAATTGGGAGGGTACAAGCCTTATCATGGTGCGAGGAAATGCAACCTAAAGACAAAATGTTATAGACCAGGCCCTAAGGCTTGGTTGGCAGCTGGTCTAGGATCGAAGCTCCGACAGGCGGACAGTTAGAGCATTGCTTTGTTGATCCGGCAGCTTCTGCAGCTTGTCTTGTTCCAGAAGCATTGGAATTACCTTTCCTCTGGAGTGAACACATGGTCTCTATTTTTCAGCCCAGGCTTTGTGCTATGGAGAGTTATAACTCCATCACTTGTCTTAACCGGTTTAGGAATCAAAGCGAGAGGTAGCAGTTACGAGTCCTTGTCAATTGGCGTAGAAATGGGGCGCCACGGCTTGCCTCTGACGGTAGGAGACACCTACAGGTGTCACTGATCAGCTACCGCCCGATTCAAGCTTGGCACCTCCCAACCAATTGGGTGCTGATCCGCCACAGCCTGCCTGCTTCAGTGGGTGCTAATCTGCATCGGCTGTAAAACCAATGCACAAGGTACTACTAAAATAAAAAAAAAGTAGAAACTTCAAGCTATGGCTTGCAACATGGAATGTAAGAACCCTGTGTCCAGGATTTTCCACTGACCTGCTGAATATTGGCGATGTGAGAAAAATGGCTGTGATTGATGCCGAACTCTATGGTCTTAACAGTCGATATTGCTGGCCTGCAGGAGACTCGCCTCGCTGGGGTAGTGTCATTCAGAGATACTATTAAACCCATTTTCTAAAAAGGTAAAGGGCAGAAGCGGTAATACTAATTCCGCTTACCTGCGTTCAAGCAAACTTGCCAAGGCATCAACAGCAGTAGTAAAATGCAGGTGGTGACAGTGATGTCCTGTAAATAGGATATGCAAAAAAAAAAAAAAGAGGGGGGGGGGGCGGGAAGTAAACATGGAATTATTGAAATTCCAGCTGGCGGAAATGAAAGATTACCTTCTTCCTCCCCCCCCCCCCCCACCCCCGGCAGTTTCCCACGGTCTCCACCTCAGCCTTTGGGGTAGGCTAGCTATACTCAGTAAGTAGTCTTTGCCGCTATGTTGCCTTCTTCATACCCCGTCCAGTTTGCGGGACCGCCCCCCCCCCGTCTGGACCCCACCAGGGGAAGCCAGCTCTTCCATTGGGCTAATCCTAATAACGTTTGTGGCCCCACCCTCACTATCGCTACGTAGCGTTGTCCTTGCGAGACGTACTATTCCACAACAAGCGATCCGCCGCTTGGTTGTATTGGTTCGACATTTCCGGTCCGAGTGATCGTTCCATTGAGGTGTTTCCACCCCTCTGTATCGCCTCGGCTTGGGTGCCCTTTTCTAACCTAGCGGGGTGGCTCCTGGGTCAGCACAAGACCGTAGCTGTTGTTTCGGTCTCATTGTGAGGTTGCTGTGTCTCGGTCTTATTTAGAGGTTTTGGTCTTACTGAGGTTTTGTTCTTTCTTGAGAGACGTTGACTTACGTTGCAGATAAAGTTTGAACCATTTGCTGTGTATCCTGCTCCATAGTCAGCCCGAGATGTTCTCTGCCCATTTTGCCCAGTATTGTCAGTGCCCGTGTTCTTGCTTGTCATTCACACTTAGCAATTAAAACCTAATTTCCGATGAGTATTTGCCACGGCTCTGCAGGTCTACTGTCCATTCCCAGTCCTCGGTGCTTCCGAGAATAGATGGTAGGTTGTCGGAGAGTCGACTCTGCTGTTCGGTTTTCGCACCGTTTTTACGAAACGTATTCATCCAGCCTTGGCAACTGGACCCTGTTTGCCTGGAATGTCGTTATATCCACTGTGGTTGCCAGCTCAGTAAGAACCTTGTTGTGGCGCCATGTAAATCGGCCTTGTCCAAGGGCCGCCCTAAGCCACGCAGACAGTGCGTGTTCTAATATATGGGTCCATTTGATCGGCATTTTGCTACAGAGGGGACATGTTGGGTCGTCGGATATACCCCATCTGACCAGATTAGCAGCTGATGGCAGGACATCGAACACTGGTCTGGCAATGAAGCTTATTCTCAATGACGGTAAGCGCCATATGTTGTTAAACGAGAGAAATCTCTGCAAAGTCCCCTCACATGATACCTGACCTTGCTGCACTTTCCTTCGCGACCACCATGTCTCTGCTCTACCTTGCCGACGTCTTGACCACCATTGTGTTATTTTTAGTAACCAAAGCCTTGTCTGTTGGACTGGGTGTGTCCCATAAATTCCTTTAGCTTGAGCTAATATTGAGCCGACTCGCTTGCCCAGTCAACCTTCCACTTCCTTCCCGTCCTGAGCGCTGGCCGCGAGCTGTGGACTGTTTTGGTGAAGGACGTGCACAACGTCATCGCGAGCCTGGCGTTACATTGGCACCTTTCCGTCTTGAGAGACGATAGTTTGGTACATTGTGCTTCAGAAAGGCTTAATAACTACGATCCATGGCGGTGGCGAGTGTGGCTGGTAAGGCCAATTCGAACTGTAAATGTTCGTCCACAGTGGAAGCATGTGAACACATGGTCATTTCCCATCATGCACCATCTTACGTCTCTCACACTCTGTGTGTGACTTATCTGCAATCATTTTCTCCTTTGTTTTTATTCCATTTCTGATAATTGCCCTTCACGCAACACGTTCAGCAGCGACTTGCTCCCAATGTGCATTATCAATGCCTGCATCAATCATGTCCCGCTTACACACATCTTTGTATCGTAGTAGAGGCCGGCCCTGAGATCTCCTACCCGTCTGTAATTCACCAAAAAAGATGTCCTTTGGTATTCTACCATCATCCATCCTCCTAAGATGTCCTATCCATCTAAGTTTACGAAGACTGAGCATGGAAACACACCGTACACACAACCTGATCTTTCCAATACTTCAGTATTTGTGATTTTGTCTTGCCACTTAATACCAAGTATTCTTCGCAGACACCGCATATGAAAGCTGTTTAAACGTTTCTCTTGATGTGAGTAAGTTGTCCAGGTTTCACTGCCATAAAGAGGAGTACTTAGGTCACAGGCTTGATAGACGAGGACTTTTGTTTTGGCAGTAAGCTTCCTGTTCTCCCAGACTTTTTTTGCTAACATGTTCATTGTTGTTGCTGCCCTACCAATCCTGATGTTGATTTCCTGATCTTGGGATAATTTGCTATTTATCTCTGATCCTAGATATGTAAAATGGTCTACTATCTCCAGTTCGGCGTCATCAATGAAGATTAATGGTACCCCATGTGCACCTTGTGACATTTCTTCTTCTTTCGTTCGCTTGAAATATGTCTATAACTGCAATGTTGTCTCTTGTATGAATTTAACTGTCTTTTTTAGTTCACTCAGCGGTCCATAGAGTTTATCTTCCACTGTCTGTCTCTCTAGGCCAGAAGGTTTGCCTAGACATGTTGTAATTTGGGCAGTCTTGGAGTATGTGCTCTGCTGTCTGCGACGCCAATCCACATGTGCACATGGCTGATTCACCAATCTTGAATTTTGTATACATGTGGTTGCGTAATCTATTGTGTCCTGTTCTGAGGCGCAGAATAATGACTTGTTCTGGTCTGTCCATAATGTGGTAGTCATCTTGAGCAGGTTTTGGTGGTTTTCTGACTGATTTGATCATTCTTTTCTTTTGGTGGTATGTAACGGGCACATCAGGCTGTTCTTCTTTTGCTCCTTCCTTAGCCAATCGATCAGCTCTGTCGTTTCCAGGTATTCCACAGTGGGATGGTATCCACTGTATGGTGACCTTATGCTGACTGCTAAGTTCAGAAAGCAGTGTCCTTAGTACTGGCAATTTCCCAGACAGGAGCGCCTCGAGTACTGATTTTGCATCTGTCAATAGCACCACAGGTTGTGTACCATTGCTGGTATTTAGTAATTTCTCTGTTGCTATCTTGATTGCCTCAATTTCAGCATCATAGTTATGGCAGTACTTTCCTGTTGGTACTCTGGCCATGTCCCTAATATTATTTGGGTATTCTATATACACTCCCGCTCCTCCATTTCGAACAGCATTTTGTGCTGACCTATCTGTGTAAACACGGATCCAGAGGTCCTGTGGGTATTCTTCATCAAGGAAGCTGAGAGTGGCTGTTCTGCGCTGCACACTGTTCTCTTCTTCCTTGTCAAATACTCCCCTCACTTTTGTCTGGATTTGTAGTGATAGACTATGTTCATCTTTCCATGGAGTTCGCTCTGGAATAGTTGTTAGGGGGATACCAACTGTGGGCAGGTCGGTGGTTTCTCTGCATAGTAGTTTGGCCTGGTGAATAAAACTGCTTCTTTTCAACCGCCCCATAGCTAAGTTTTTAAATATGTTCTTCATAGGGTGACCTGGCAAGCTGAGGAATTTTTCTGCTTGTATTAGTGTTTTTGTATCTCTACGTTCTCTCCGTGCTTGCGTCCTCCCCATTTTCTCCTTGCTACTATAGGGGTTGATCTCATCCCTCCTGTGATGACTCTAAGAGCTTGATTTTGCACTTTGTCCAGCTCTTGTAGTGTTGTTTTTGATGCTGAACACCAAGCAGTTGACCCGTATTTCAGGTGTGGTCGTATGCTCTGTTGATAAACTTTGCTAACTATTTTCCCACTGATTCCCCATGTGGTTCCACTTAGTTTTTCTCAGCATGGCTATTTTCCTTCTGGCTTTTGCTACTGCTTTATTGATGTGCTTTCTCCATGTCATCCTGCCATCAAATGCTACTCCAAGGTATGTTGGTTCTTTATCTTCTCTTAGGGGTGTTCCATCTATCTGGATGATCCCTGCCTTTTGTTTTGGAGAGAGGGTAAATAGAGTGGTGCTGCACTTGTCAGTGTTTATGCTGACACACCAGCTATTTGCCCATGCAACAAATGTATCTACAGCTCTTTGTGTTGTGTTGTTTGTCCATCAAGAATGATAATGACCATTCATTTCATCCAGTGGGGTTGAAAGTATGGAGCCGTGGGTTCTAAGATGGCTGATAAGGCCTATTTTGGCTCGAAATGTACTTTGATAATGTGGGCAAAGAATGCTTGACGTTTCTGGAGGAGGATTTCCTGCAGTGGTTTTTCTGTCCTGCCTTTTCTTCACAGCTCTTGCAGTCCTGGTTGCCTCACATATGACTGCACCCTTGCGTAATGATGCACGCCACGAATTTCGGTCTCTGGCTGCAGCCTCCCAGGTGTCATGATGAATTCCAAAAGCATTCAGTGAGATTTTCAGAGTGTCTTTAAAGCGTTTCCTCTGGCCACCTTGGGAGCGTTTACCACAACGCAGTTCGCTGTAAAAAAAATTCGTTTAGGGAGCCTGTGATCTGGCATGCGAGTCAAGTGACCAGCCCAGCGAATCTGATTCTTCATCAATATATTGTGGATACTGGGCATGGACGCTCTTTCTAGGACTTCAGTGTCTGGAATCTTGTCTTGCCATTTAATCTTCAGTAGCTTCCTTGGGCAGACTGTGTGGAAGTGGTTTAATTTTCTAGCGGGTCGCTGATAAACAGTCCAGGTTTCACAAGCATATAGCAGTGTGGATAATACAACTGCTTTGTAGACTTTTAGCTTTGTTTGCATGCTTATTCCAGTTCTGTCCCATACATTCTTGTACAGTCTGCCAAAGGCCGCACTAGCCTTGGAGATTCTTGCATTCACTTCGTCATCAATTGTGGCAGCTTGTGACACAGTGCTGCCAAGATAGGTGAATTTGTCCACAACACTTAGTCTTTGATCATTCACTTTGATATTCGTCACAGTGTGATTATTCCCTGGAGCTGACTGGTACATAACTACAGTTTTCTCCAAGTTGATATTGAGCCCAATGTTGGCACAGGCATGTGAGAAAGCTGAAACATTATGTTGCATGTCCGCCTCTGAGTTGGCGTATAGAGCGCAATCATCAGCAAACAGGAGCTCTCTGACGGTATCGCTGTTAATTTTGGTTTTAGCTTTCAGCCTTCTGAGATTGAATAACTTTCCATCCATGCGGTAGTTGATGTCTATTCCGATGTCGTCGTTCTCGAAGGCATTCATCAACATGGCTGAAAACATGAGGCTGGACAGTGTTGGTGCCAGGACACATCCTTGCTTCACTCCATTAGTGACAGGAAAGGGTTCAGACAGTTCACTATTTTCCTGTACTCTTGCCTGCATACCATTATGAAATAGCCGCACTATTTGGACAAACTTTCGTGGACAGCCATATTTTGCCATAATCTTCCAGTCCTTCTCTGCTGACTGTATCAAACAGCTCTTTGTAGCAATCTGGTGGCCACTGATGCATGTTCATTTGTACTCCATAGAACCAGGTCATCGGCATACATTGCCGCTTTAATTCCATGCGGTAGATTAGCAACAAGATCATTGATGAAGATTAGAAAAAGTGTGGGGACAAGACTCCGCCCTGGGGAACACCGTGGCGCAGTAGTACTTTCTTGCTCTTGAGTCAGTCTATCTGTACTCGGGCTCTTCTGTTGTGCAAGTATGTTTTCACCCATTTGTACATTCTTCCATTGACTTTACAGTTTCTCAATGTCTTCATCAGACCTTCTTTCCAGACTTTGTCAAAGGGTTTCTTCAGATCTATCCATGCAGCAAGCACCAGCTTCTTCTCTTGGCATGCATCCTCAATTTCTTGAGAGGTAGGTTGTCTGATTTTCCGTGGAATAGCACTGCCTAAAGCCAGCTTGCTGTGGCACAAGTATGTTTTAACTTTCAATGTACCACTGCAGTCTGTGATTGATGATGCGTTCCATTGTTTTGCATTGTCCGGAGTGCAATGAAGATACCCCAACTGATAACTGTTTTTCGGAGACAGATGGTGAGGCTAACTGGTCTGTAGCTGGAGGCAATGGAACTATCTTTCCCTGATTTTAGGAGGGGTATCATGATTGCTTCTCTCCATGCTTGTGGGACACTGCCTAGGGTCCAGCTGTTATTGAAGATCTGCAACAGCTTTGCTTTGGCCTCTGTTCCTAGGTCTGCTTGCTTTCCTGTTAAGATGTCTCCGCCTTTATGTAGTGTTTGAATAATAAGACACAAATAGATTGCACGATTTATTGCCTGGCATATTTCGCTGCATCTCGTCAGGTACATACTGCAGAAATCACACAACTTACGTGAATTAATTAGATAAATCCTTCAACCTAGGAATGCTAGTATTGTATTTATGTAGTGTAATTTTTGAGTTTCTCCCTATACCCTCATCGTTAAGTTGTTTTATTAGCTTCCACAATTTCCTTGTTTCTTTCAAAGTTCAGAGACTCTGTTTTCTCCTGCCAGCGTTTCCGTCTAGCCTGCAGCTTGGCTCTTTGAAATTTGGCACTTGGAATCAACGACTGGAGAGAAGGTCAACCAGAGAGACGAATGGAGACGGATTGTATCTGCAGCAAAGAACCTCAATGGCTCGGAACGCTGAAGAAGAAGATGCTGGTATTTATTGTGGTGCTCTTGGCTGGGTTTGGCTTCTGCTTGCCTTCTACACACTTCCACATCATTATGCAACTGTTCCAGTTCACTACTCCAGTAGGGTTTATAATGTTTACGGGTTCCTCTTGATACTGTTTCTCGCGCTGCCTGTAGTATGCATTTCCCAAACTCTTCAACTACTTTATTTATGTCTTTCTCCGTGTTCAGGTTTCTAACAAGTATGCTGGTGCGATGCTTGTACATTGCCCAGTCTGCTTTCTTGTAGTTCCACCTCGAGAGGGTGCTGCTTTCACTTACAAGCTCATTTTCTACAGTTCAAACGACTGGCCGATGATCACTGCCACCACGTTGGTTCCCAACAATTCGTGTAATGTTCCACTCCAGATCTGGCGAATGAAAAGCCAGGTCAGGTGTAGTTGTGGTGTGCCATGATCTCGAGTAGAAAGTATGTGGGTCGGACGGCTTGTTAATCAAGATGAATCTATTCTCATCCTGCCAGTCTCTCTCCTCTCTGGTCCATGTGATCAGCCGTTGAAATCTCCACACACAATCGTTTTTTCTTTCAATGGTAGTGTGTCCAGTGCCTGTGGTCGGTCACTTGGACAGTGATAATTGATCAGATGTAGGTTTGTATCGCCTGTCTTAAGTTTAAGAGTCTGATACTCAGCCCCTTCCATGTAAACTTCAATTTGGGAAGCGGTGATGTTATTTTTTTTACAAGGGTCAGTAACCCACCCTTTCGCCTGTCTTTTCAGTCAGATCGGTAACACTGGTAGCCTCTGATTTTGAAGGCTATAAGCATGGATTTGATCTCCTCGGTCACATGATACCTCCTGTGAATCCACCACAGCATCTGGTGGGGCGCCGACACTATCGGGTGAAGTTCTGCCTTTTACGTCATATTTCTCTGGATAGGATCATTATAGCATGCCCCACACATCTGGGAACTCACTGTTTTGCCTCCCTTTTTGAACTGCTTTGCCGATAACTGTTCGCCATTAGGTACCGTATGTGTGATTCTGCTGGCCATGACTGAGAAGAATATTTTGCCTCGACGTACAAATGAGAAACTGGCCTGAACAAAGTAATGTTGACGAATTTTGTTATGTAGATTCCGTTGACCTTATTCCACTCCGTACTTATGTGTAGATCTCAGTCTTTTGAGGACATTTGGGCACCACGAGTACAATATACGAGACACGGTTGGGGCCTGGTGCAGACTTATCTCGTGCCTTCTTCACCAGCTGGCTCCAGACCGGGGGCTTGGCAATGAAATCCAGCCTCAGCTTCTGGCAATACCGGCCCCTCTACTTCCCCGCCGGCTCTGTGGCGAAGGCCGCATTTCGTAAGCTCGCATACCGCATTCAAAACACGGCGATTTAGCAGCAGACCGCCATGCGTTGGTTTTTTTAAAAAAAAATAAAATGGTATGAGCTCCTGAAGCAACGACAAACTGAGCATAGACCCTCGTTCTCAATTTCCACTGCCTTTCTAAATCGTTTCCGAGTAGCCCTCTTGTGTGCTCTCAACTCGGCGATTAGCTTTCGCCGCTTGCTCTCTCAAGACTGGTTATCCTCATCCTCTCAGTATGTGCCATGCCGATAAGCGTATGCGCTCATGTTTCGCCATCTCACACGATCACCAGAGTCGTGGCTCGGCTCAGCTCTTACTGCCACCAAATTGATCTTCAAATCTATTTTCTCATAGTACATACAGTCAGATAGGTTAATAAAATGTGATGTCTAGTCTTCCCTATGCCTTCTTTTCGCAAGCGGGTGTCGTCAGAAAGGTGCTCGATTGTACCGCCAAGAAGATGAACTTGAATATTGGCATTCTCGGTTGCGTGGTGCAGCTTTTACCACAAACACACAAGAAGCCTGGACATGAGGCTGACAGGAAGACTGGACATTACTGGATCCACCCGCGGGTTATTTGTTCGGGGGGGGGGGGGGGGGGAAAGGAAAGAGAGAGAGAGAGAGTAGACTTCTCTTATTTGTCGCAATTTTGGATTGTATCCGGAAACAGGGGTTATCGGTCCGGTTTACTGTAGTTAGTGGGGTCAATACACCACCACGTTGTCGACTTCATAGTAGTTGATGGGGTCAATACGCCGACGACTTCACTGTGGTTAGTGATGTCAATACACCACCACGTTAACTTCACTGTAGTTAGTGAGGTCAATACACCACTACGTTGTTGACTTCATTGTAGTTAGTGAGGTCAATACACCACTACGTTGTCGACTTCACTGTAGTTAGTGAGGTCAATACACCACCACGTTGTCGACTTCACTGTAAGTTAGTGGGGTCAATACACCAATACGTTGTCGACTTCACTGTAAGTTAGTGGGGTCAATACACCACTACGTTGTCAACTTCACTGTAGTTAGTGGGGTCAATACACCACTACGTTGTCGGCTTCACTGTAAGTTAGTGGGGTCAATACACCACTACGTTGTCAACTTCACTGTAGTTAGTGGGGTCAATACACCACTACGTTGTCGGCTTCACTGTAAGTTAGTGGGGTCAATACACCACTACGTTGTCAACTTCACTGTAGTTAGTGGGGTCAATACACCACTACATTGTCGACTTCACTGTGAGTTAGTGGGGGGTCAATACACCACTACATTGTCGACTTCACTGTAGTTAGTGGGGTCAATACACCACTACATTGTCGACTTCACTGTAAGTTAGTGGGGTCAATACACCACTACACTACGTTGTCGGCTTCACTGTAAGTTAGTGGGGTCAATACACCACTACGTTGTCGACTTCACTGTAGTTAGTGGGGTCAATACGCCGACGACTTCACTGTAGTTAGTGAGGTCAATACACCACCACGATGTCGACTTCACTGTAGTTAGTGAGGTCATTACACCACCACGCTGCAACAGCGTCAATGTCTTTCCAGGTTGGCCATTTATCAGTAACCATGGGAGGCTTCTGATCACCAAAAGCACCCCCTAGCTTCTTTACCTTTTGGACTCTCAGGGTGTACGGGCCCGTCAGTTGCAAACCCCCCCCCCCCCCCCCGACATGTTTTATTGTTTATTATGGTTTGAATTTAAATAGTAACTCCCAGTCTCTATACCCGCATTAAGCACGTTGACTTCTTACTCATAAAGAGTTGGCAACCACTGAACATGCCTAAAATATTAACCTGGGTTGAGAGCAACGTCCTGCAAATGACACCTATCAACACAATATACTGAACTTTATCTAAAATAACATACAACACAATATGGTGAATTGTATCATCTCAAATGACACGCAACACAATATGACAATTGTATCATATCAAGGATTGTCGTTTTTGTTGCAAACTGCAGGAATTGTCTGACAGCTCCCTGATCCACTATGAATGTATAGCGCTAGCACTTTTAGCATGGCTATTTACTCTCCTTCCTTACTTCTTTCTCTCTCTCTCACACACACACACGGAATACACAAAAAACGACAGAACACATGCACAAAATTAACATATTGGAATCTGTATTATTTATTACCAGAATATATATAAACAACAAACACCATATGATGATGAAAACCATACAGTGTTAGCTATTTACAACTCCATCACCTGTCCATAACACCCCCTCCCCCCTAAAAACTACCGTGAACATCTTGTTACCAAGAACTCATTTATAAATAGACACCAAACATTAAATGACAAAATATGGATGAAATGAGACACCACCATCGGTGATGACCAAACCAAAATCATGCATGAAACAACTAGCACATTGAGCATGTAACTTTATAAACAGCTGCCTTTAGGTATCTGAAACCACGGCCTGCACATTAAACCAGCGCTTTTAACTATGTCCTCTGCAGCGAACAATTTAAATAGTGTACTGGAACAACACCAAACTTCTAACACGATCTTCACATGTGATAAATGTAGCCAGCCTGAAATCCTTCATGTTTCCAAATAAGAAAAAACAGAATAGTACCCACAGGTATAACAGCTATATTTGTGCCAACACATGTGATTATTAATTTTATATATATATATATATATATATATATATATATATATATATATATATATATATATATATATATATAGGGGAAGAGAGAAGAGAAGCCAGCATAACAGAAATTTTGTAGCTAACAGGTTATCTTAATGATAACACTCTGAAACTAGCCTCAACACAGAGGACATACCACATGTAGCAACATCAGATGATATAAGGGAAAGAGTCAAACATTTACAATAAATTAAAATGTGTAAATAAAAAAATAAAAAGCAAAGCAATTGTTCCACTTAATTTACACAACAGCCTGTGCTGAATAATAATGTTTACTTCTTGTACATAGTCAAATAGAAAAAAATGCAAAGCAACTATAATCAAATTTTACTCCCCTTCCCCCACCCAAATACTCACTGAAAGGTTGTCTCAATAATAAAAAAAAAAAAACAGCATACCATATCCAACCAAATACAAGGAGCGGGACAAAGACAAAACTGATACTTGTTGCCTTAACAAAGTGATGCTGATTAACAACAGAGTAATGTATAGATCAATTGTAACTACTCTATCAACACAGTGCCTGGAGACATCACACAATACACAATAGCTAAAAGTATAACATTGACCATTCTTATTTAATTAAAATAAACGAACATAAACGCTACGTCTGGAAAACAGTACTTGCAACACCTCAAATACCGATGTGAACATGAAACTATGAGAAAGGATGATGTACCCGGAAACAATGCAAAACAATCTGATCCATTCAAACAAAACATATCATGCTGCCGCCACCAAATCATTTGATTCCAACGGACAATCTCTAGCTATGTGGCCCATTTGGTTGCATTTGTAACACTGTGTTTTGCTTGCTGTCTCGGGGCAATCCCGAGCCAGATGGTCAGTTGAACCACACCTGAAAATGACATTGTATAAATTATAAGCACATAATATTCAAAACAGCACATAATATTCAAAACAGATACATACATGCCTGTCATAATTTGCCTATTAAATAAATAATATATGACGTAATCTGACACTAATTTCTCAAAGTAATCTGCTACAATTAACTTTTTAAAAAAAAGAACTAAGCAAATATTAACCTGAGCACACTAAATAGTACGTATTAAGGTACATTTAATCACAAACTTTTCTAATCAGAGAGAGAGAGAGAGAGAGAGAGAGAGAGAGAGAGAGAGAGAGAGAGAGAGAGAGAGAGAGAGAGAGAGAGAGAGAGAGAGAGAGAGAGAGAGAGAGAGAGAGAGAGAGAGAGAGAGAGAGAGAGAACTAAGGCTGTGTACCAGTACAAGAATACATACAAATATGCAGCCTACAGAATGTAATTGTTTATCTCATTATATTATGGCCATGCACCTAATTTGTGTAGAAATTATTTCTCATGGTCACTTCTCAATGCGTGAGATCACCACTTGCCACAGCATGATGTCTCTCCTGTATAAATCAAGTGTCAACCTTTACAAGCTGAGAGGTAGTCTTAGGGTAGTGTCATGACACTCCCAAATCATACATCCAAGGTATCTTTCTCCTGTCCACACCCCATCTCACAAGTTTGCTGCTGTGTGTGTCTATCTGATGACAACCACCTTGCTTCCCCCAGAAAAGCATATTGCATGTACCTAAGCATCATAATCAGCTGTTGGCACCTTTCACTTGGTCAGAAGAAAGCCAACTTCTCAATTTGGCTAGCTGCCAACTGCACTGTGCTGATACCATAATAAATGAATTCCTCACACCACATCTATAGTGGGAGGACAATCAGCTCTTCCTCTAGGCTATTTGCACTGTGTTTGCAGGCTTGGTATTCCTCTCACCCTTGTTTCTGCTGCAGAAAGTTACCATGCATGGTGCCTTGTTCCGTCAACAACTGCTGTCACCTCTTGGCTGTAGCTGTGGGACTTTCAGACAACATTTCCATCCTTGTGTCCACTGTTGGGTATTCATGGCTCAAGTGCACCATTCTTACTTGGACAGTATGGCTAATTGGGCTGGCAAGAGACTAGAAAGTTGTTGTTTTTTTCTTGTTGTGGCTTGAGAACCTGACTAGACTATACTGTGAAGTGAGAGCCGCAGACCGCCTTACTGTATCAATTTGTTCCAATGGCTTTTTTGTTTGTTCCCTAGCCAAAACTAGCTCTCAGCAGCCTCACCTAGTCATCTCAACTTTCCTTTTTGAGTTAGAAATAAGGCCTCTTGCATATACCTCAATGGCAAATAGTCTGACTGCATAACATAACTAAACTGTTTCAGACTGGTGACCTGGCGCTTATACCTTGAAGATGTGCTGCTGATCAATTCATACATGACTGGTGTTAACTGACAAATGGGCAAGGGGTGCACCACATTGTCTGGTCCTTTCTTCCAGACTATGTCAGGATAACTTCTGCAATGAATCCTGACCCAAATCCATCAACCTTTCACCACAGAACCATTTGTGTATATCACCACATCACTTGCGTTTGAACTGTCATGTATCAGTTGTTGCCTAGACATCCCCATCTCACCCGCTATCCGTTCCTGACAGCAGTGGTCCAACATGATCATCGCTATAAGGCTATCTTGCAATTCCTTTTCCCACATTATCTTTCACAGGCATGTCTAAATGTATCTCAGCCTGTGCCATTCAAGAACTGTCCCTGGTGTTATCTAATGCTTCATACAGAGGTGCTCCTTATTTATGGATGGCAGGGCAAGTATGTGTTGTATGCACACAATGATTATATCCCTTGTACATCCCAACATTGTTCATGGCATTATTTTGCATGTATTTCAGTTTCTCCAGTTGGCTGTGGCTATTGTCAGCAACCCCAGACCATCACTGAAAGAATAGATTGTTGGTAGGCATACAAATCTGTTCCATGTCCTCAACCACCTTTAGTGCATCGAGTCCCTTCCTGACCTCTGAAAACAACTCTCCCACATGGTTCCTGAAAGATCAACTTCTGTCAAATGGTATTCTGATGAATTTGGTTGTTTTCCTCTCTCGATCAGACTAACATTTATTGTGATGTTAAGTATCTTCCCTACAATTCTGCTATTTAAAATGCGTCATAATGCAG
The DNA here is from genome assembly GCA_014155875.1 of Cepaea nemoralis. Classification (NCBI taxonomy): domain Eukaryota; kingdom Metazoa; phylum Mollusca; class Gastropoda; order Stylommatophora; family Helicidae; genus Cepaea; species Cepaea nemoralis. Next base: position 18,224 of record JACEFZ010028138.1, read on the forward strand.
CTGCTTTGTTGATGAAGGAACCTATTTCTGTGTACCATTCACTCACTTTATCCACCACAACCTGCATCCAATGACAAAATACACCCAATACCTACAGTCTCTACCATCATCCTGCTTGTGTTAAGCACTAATGACTTTGTAGACAATATATAAGCACACTTTTTTTTGGTAGACTTTACAGTGTCAGTGGCGTAGATCAGTAATAAGCGATGCGAGTTCATGGGATTTGTAAGATTTAAACACACACAAAAACATGCAATTCCATACTGCAATAATAAGTGTACATTTTTTAAAAGTAAATTATTTCTTTCCATGCCTGAGGTGTTGAGCATATGGTGTTCGACCCATATTTGTATACACCCACCAGCACCCCAGGTCAAGGTCAGCCCCTGGTGTGGTCAATATCATGCCGCCTTCACTTCCCAAGATATTTCTTGCCATCTGTTTTAGCCTGGGTCAATCTGGGACCCACACCAAATTAAAAATCTGCCCTGATATGGGTGTGAACCTATAACCACAGGGCTCACTGAAATTAGCTGAATTAAAATTAGAAACACGCTGATGACACATGGACAGAGCACAGAGACAACATGAACACAATTAACTGTTGGTTGATGCTATTGTGTGTGTGTACAGAATCTGTCTACATGCTACCTTGAAATAAACTAAATGTTGACTGTTTCTAGAAAATTCCTATCCTCTTCCGCAGGTGTAAACAAAGAAACATGTCATGGTTTATGCTTATCCAACTGAAAGCGCATTCAACATTTCTAACAGCCAAGGTTATGCAAATGGTGCAAGGTTTTTTTTAAGAGGAGGCAAAAGAAATATTAAGGACACCTAATTAATAATATATTAATAAAAGATGAATAATATGGAGAGAGCTAGCAGGAGATAGCCAAAGATGTGCTTGATGTGAACTGGCTGAGAACCTTATGCTCTAATGTTGAATACAGGACAGAAGGAGAAGGCGAAATAAGCTCAAACAGTAAAATATTATTTCTCTGTATGTGTGGGGGATCAAAAAGAGGAATTTCCTTGAACCATAGCTAATAGTTTATTTCACTGTAACAGAATAGACTAAAATTTGTCCTATACACACATCTACTGTTGTATAAATAACATTCACACAATGTTGGAAATTAACATAAATTATAATTATGAAATCTATGGGCTAATGCTGTTTAAACACAAAGAAGCAATGAAACAATAATTTAGTAATCAATAAAGTTACCCCCAAAAATAAACCTAGAGGGCCCCTAGCCTAAAGCCTATGTCATTGTGGTAAATTAGAGATGTGCTGTTTCTTGAACACATGGCACTTGGAATCAGGCGTGGTCATGTTTCGTATAATTTTTGCCACTTCATAAAACAGGTTCAAAAATCATTTACATTGATTTTGATGGTATGAGGCATCGCCGTTCAGAAACCCTGACAAATTACAAACTAAAAGTGACTAGTAAATCACGAACAGCCAATAAATGTTAGGGTTGAGTGCAATAATCCTGTAAAGGACATGCAACTAACTCATAAGACAGGATCGACCATGAAACTATGTCACAAAATTTTTTTGGGGCAAAATCAACCCCAGGACAACCCACCAACTAAAGGCATTAATTTAACTTTTTAACCCCTATCCAACCTCAAGGAAAACAATACTAATGAAATACTTTAGTGGGAAATCACTTAACAGCAGCCGTTAAGATCCTGTTACTGATTACTTTAACTGTATTTCTACATCCTCGACCTCATCTATCAACATTATGCACAACCAACATCTGCTGAACAAACAAAATCCACCACCAACACACGACAACATTTAATAGACAATAATGATCAACTCTGATCTGTGGGTTTCCCCTTTCCTCTCCTCCCGTCTATACTCCAACTGATGCAAATTCCTCTATTCTCACCTCTCCTGGTTGCCATTTCTCCTTCCTCCACTCCCTCATTCCTAGTTCCACTTCACCTCTCTGCCGCCTCTGTCAGCTTGCCACCGATACGGCCCACCTCGAATGCGGTCTCTTGATGGGCGTATGGGCCCAAATCCTCCCCTGTGCAAATGATTCAAGTCACCATTCTCAATTCACCTCCTCCCTTCATCCACACACAACTCCTTACTTCTCACTGTACCAAGTTTCACCACACCTGTAAGTATACTTCACTTCCTTTCAATACATTATGTACTCACACTTATCAAGCAATGTTTAAACTAACTAGCCATCACAATACAATTTTAGAACATGCAGTGTTTGCTTTCACCACTGTATATTAAATTTACATATCTATGGGCTGTTATCAACCCAAGCCGGAGGAAGAACTGAATGAAGACTTGCTACCTTCACCTTGACAAGAAACCTGACTATGGAGGTCAAGGAAGTACAGCAATTGATTTCTCAGCGACTCAATGAATATGATCACGAAGAAGGCCAACGATTTCTCAGCGACTCAATGAATATGATCACGAAGAAGGCCAACGATTTCTCAGCGACTCAATGAGTATGATCATGAAGAAGGCAATGGGCATAGTGTCTATGGAGGTCAGGTCTTTTTCAAATCTACTTCGTTGAGTGCCATGCCATGTGGGTGCAAGAGGAAATGAAGAAACTGATAGGTCTGCGGGAAGTGCTACTGTAGAAATAAGCAATGGACTAGGCTGATATACTGAATTCCCCCAGGGAGGCTGGGCAATTAAAATCAAGTGATGGCTGTGAATCAACACAGAGCAGACTGCAAGAACATCAAGTCAAAGGTGATGAAGAGTTATGCAGGGAGCCAGAGAAGAGTAGTGCACCAACACAAACAAGTGTCGTTAGCCACTACACTCCCAGGCAGATATTGAAGTGGTAAGTCAAGCACTTATGGACCAAATGGTTCAACATGCAGTGAGGATAATCCGTTGACTCTTAAATATTTAACACCTTCAATGAGTCACTGACCACGTCTTTCCAGCCTTCTCTTCAGTAAATATCTTTTGATGGATTCTATAATTAATTTTTTTAATAGGTTCTAGACAATGGCCATTTTGACCCACTGTGATTTCAAACCATCCAGTGTCTTATGTTCACAACATGCACATGGGTACTATTTTCCCACCCTTATCCAAGAAGTAAAGATGCCCAATCCACTACCCAGAGTTCAGGAGAACAGGGGGGAAGTGTGACAGTCCTCAACGCATCCCTTGATATGAATCTTGTAGCTTCTGAGTTTGAGCATATCCCTAGCACTTTTTAAGCATGTAACAAACAGGTATGAAAACTACAGCCTGACAAATTGAAATCTAACACAATTCTGACAGAGAAGCAATGGCAATCATGTTTACCAGTCTCACCGCTGGTATTAGTGACTGGGTCAGATAGGAGAAAAACAAGAGAACATCCTAGGGAAGATGTATCTGTTTTATTAGCAGTTCATGCACGACAGATAATTCTGCAGATAATTACAGGTCATCTAAACGAAGGTCAGCATGACAGCTACCAAACAGAATGTACACAAAGAACATCAACTGCCTTCCTCAAGTTCCCACTAATGATACACTTGATGACCTGCCAACCATAGTGGAACTAAACAAAACCATCCAGCAACTTTATAGTGGAAAGGTGCCTGGTCTGGACTCCATCCCAGCTGAGTTATACAAGGCAGGTGGGCCGGTCCTAATAGAGCAGCGTCACCAAGTCTTTACAAACATATGGGTGAACGAGACCATGCCACAAGATTTTAAGGACGCGTCTGTAGTCCACCCTTACAAACGTAAAGAAAACCGCCAATCCTGTGACAACCACCGAGGCATTTCCCTTGCTCTAAATCGCAGGGAAGATGCCAGAAATCTTCTTAATCGCCGAACGCATCAAGGTCTTCTTCCTGAGAGTCAATGTGGCTTCAGAAAAGAACGTGGAACTGTTGACATGATTTTCGCTGCAAGAGAAATGTCAGGAACAGAACTCTGAAATGTTCACTTGCATTGACCTTACCAAGGCTTTTGATACAGTCAGCAGAGAAGGACTGTGGAAGATTATGGCGAAATATGGCTGCTGTCGACAAAAGTTTGTCCAAATAGTGCGGCTATTTCATGATGGTGAAATGTCTGAGCCCTTTCCTGTCACCAATGGAGTGAAGCAAGGATGTGTCCTGGCACCAATACTGTTCAGCCTTATGTTTTCAGCTATGCTGACGAATGCCTTCGAGAACAATGACATTGGAATAGACAATACCGCATGGATGGAAAGTTGTTCAATCTCAGTAGACCGAAAGGCAAAACCAAAACTAACAGCGACACTGTCAGAGAACTGTTGTGTGCTGATGATTGCGCTCTATATGCCAACTCAGAGGCAGACATGCAACACGTTTCAGCTTTCTCATATGCCTGTGCCAACTTTGGGCTCAATATCAACCTGGAGAAGACTAGTTATGTACCAGCCAGCTCCAGGGAATAATCACACACTGCCGAATATCAAGGTGAACGGTCACAGACTAAGTGTTGTGGACAAATTCACCTATCTTGGCAGCACTGTGTCACAAGCTGCCACAATTGATGACAAAGTGAATGCAAGAATCTCCAAGGCCAGCGCGGCCTTTGGCAGACTGTACAAGAATGTTTGGGACAGAAATGGAATAAGCCTGCAAACAAAGCTGAAAGTCTATAAAGCAGACGTATTATCCACATGAAACATGGACCTATTATCAGTGACATACTAGGAAATTAAACCATTTCCACACAGTCTGCCTTAGGAAGCTATTGAAGATTAAATGGAAAAACAAGATCCCATACACTGAAGTTCTAGAAAGAGCGTCCATGCCCAGTATCCAGACTCTACTAATGAAAAATCAGATTCACTGGGCTGGTCACTTAACTCGTATGCCAGATCACAGGCTCCCTAAACAAAATTTTTATGGAAAGCTGCGTTGTGGTAAACGCTCCCAAGGCGGCCAGAGGAAACGCTTTAAAGAAAAAAGCTTTTGGAATTCATCTCAACACCTGGGAAACTACTGCTAAAGACCGTGATTCGGGGCATACATCATTACATAAGGGTGCAGTCACTTGTGAAGCAACCAGGACTGCAAGAGCTGAGAAGAAATGGCTGGACAGAAAAACCACTGCAGGAGATCCTCCTCCTGGAATGTCAAGCATTCTTTGCCCGCATTGTCAAAGAACATTTCGAGCCAAAATAGGCCTTATCAGCCATCTTAGAACTCCACACTTTCAACCCCACTGGATGAAATGAATGGTCATCATCATTCTTGATGGACAAACAACACACACACACAAACATTATACATAGCTGTACTCTTTGTCCTAATCAGGAAACGAACTTATAACCATGCAAAACAAACATGAGGGATCTGTCCCAAGTCATCATCTGCACACCAAGTAATGAACATACTTTTACAGTCTTTTATGTATGTTCTACTTCAGTCATATGTTCCTTCCTGGTTTCTTGAAACCATCAGGTTTTCAGTCAACTTGTACCAATAATCCTGGTTTGTTGACATGTCTTGTGTTCATATGCCATTGTATGTAACACAAGTTCTCTTCTTCTTCTGCCTATCATTCCCTTAGGGCACAGACCCTCAACCAACTCACATCATCAAGCTCTTAAATTTACTATCTCTGACACTGTCCTCACACTATTGTTTTTATCCAAGTTTTCTCTGTGTCTACCTGGGTCTCATATTATTTATTGCCTTTGCTCTCTGGGTAGGTTTCCAGTAGTATATTTCTCAGACTTTCTCTTGTGTGGATAGAGAAATACAATTTGTGTTTAGCCTTTTATTGGCTCTGTCCCACATAAGCTAAAAATGTTAATCTTATTCATTTCTTCCACCTCTATGCTGTCTTCCAATTCATACAGTTCTAACATTCCATGTTTCAATTCTGCAGTTGTTCAAGGGTGATCCGGATCCTTGCTGCTCTCATCATACCTCTTGGCTGGCGGCTATTTTTATTTAAAGATTTGTTCATGGTGGCTGATTTTGCAACTAAAGTTTTCTACACGATGGGGTAGCCAGCCCCAAGACCAAACCTCCTGAATGGCCTCTGACAGCATGAGTGGTAGGTTGCAGTGTTACTATTCTTGGGTTCCATTACGGGCACCAGTAACATGTGGCTGGAACCCTCCAAAATGCATGGTATGTTAGTGTTACTATTTTCTGCATCCTTAGTAACAAGGGCAATAAACCATCCCTGGTAGTGCTACTGACTGCAAAATTAATGATCTCTTATCCTTCTACATATTTTAAACAGATTAAGTATGGGCTGTATACTCTCCGTATATCAAACATTTTGCTCACATGAAATGTTGGCACAAGAAAGTCATGTCACATACAGAAACCCAATGTTCCAACATACAGCCCAAAGATCCAGAACTAACAACTATACTCATACATTGAGACATGCTGTTCTGACTTCAAGAAGTCAAAACTTCCAGCTTGTTTTTATCCATCTGATTTATAGCTGACATGTTATCTGAAGAACTCTAATCTCACTTGCTAATTAAATAGATGTCATTTTTCTTAATCTCACAGACAATTAAGATGCACCGTCACCATCTTTAGTTCCACTGTGCATCCACACTAAATATTCATGTTTCTACAACTTTCAACTTCAGCACTGTTTATATCTTTCTAATCCAACAGTCACACCTGTTCTTACATCAACATTCCTGTGATTCAACATTCCTGTGATTCAACCTTCTCTTGTCTCGCTGCACTACTAAGTGAACATCCCATGCCATGCTGAGAAACTCCAAATTTGAGACCACTATTCTAACCATTCTTCTTTACTGTGATATTCAGACTGTCATGGCACCAATGAATGGTAAAATGGACAGACTGGAAAACTAGCCAGAGAAGTATAGAATTTCTGCAAAAGAAATAGCAGGCTGGAAACGTGTACAGGGATGATAAAGGTATAGAAAATAAAACAGCACTGAACTTTGCAGAACTCAGAATGGCATAATGGATAAGAAATGACTGATTAGCCAAGCTCTGTGTTTTCAAAATTATTCAAAATGATACAATGGGGACAACAACTCTATACGCACCAAACTCTGCTCCACTCCTGCCCTGACTCAACCTCCTGTTACAATCCATCAAAACTTCACCACAATAAACTGCTGCATTAATTCTGTACCACAGCTCCTGATCTACTCTTCAACCACCAAACAATGTAGTTCAATGCTGATCTGATGCTCTCTCATACCCAGCTTACTGAGAGCAGGTATTGCCTTTTTCACAACTAAAAATCCATGTCTCACTAATAGGGGTTAATCCTACATGCAAGACTGGCTGCCATATGTAATAAATGTCAGACTAAGCAAATCAGAAATTAATGAATATAAATGTGTTACATTAAAAACAGGGTTTAAAGGGAAATTGGATCAAATTCACTGCACCAGGTTGTATCCCATATGGCCCGGTCTCTTTTCGTAGGGCGGCCTACCAAAATCGTCACACAAAGTATGAACTCCATAGCTCATGCGACACCCCCTGGAGTCTCTGCTGAACCGAACGACATAGCCCAGAATCGAACCCACAGCTTTCAGGGTATGAGGCAGGCAGAGTAACCACTACACCATACAGACTCTCTTAAGTGTTATGTGCCAACAGAAACCAACTGTTCTGAGATGTGTGTTTTAGAATTGTCTACAAACTTAGCTTTAACGTGTGTATTACACATTCCTAATTATTCTTAACTGCATCTTTTGCACAATACTAACCTGTCTATATACACACATATATGTCACTTGTCACTCTCAAAAGAATGTTCAAGTCTACAACTTGCTCATTATGGAAAGAAAAGAATTCAAGAATGTCAGATTAATGTTAAGTACATTGATGGAAGTGTAACCAAGCTAAGCCTGGTGTTACAAATTGTATTTCTTGAAAAGAAAGTATGAATTATTCACTGTCAAGAAATCTAGCTGTGAAGATAACAGCATGTGATGACCAGAAAGTGTATAAACACGTTTATACATACATAAGATTTATATCACCTATATCAGTCATTTGTGTTGTTTTCCTAGGAATAATAAATTTACTGATATATTTGACCCTCATAAGAATATTCTTTACTGTTATTTTTGGGGCTTAAACAATATATATCTAATTATTGACACATAGAAATATTAAATGGCGATTCAAAGAAATCAGTATTAGGCGAATTGGGGACAATATACTAAATATAACATTATCTTCTGTGGTATGTTACATGACAAACTTTAAATTATTACTACAATATTACGCATCCCCGGGAAGGTTAACCCGGTCAACAAATGCCCGCAGAAGTCGGATGTGTCGGCCTAACGGCGCAAGAACGCAGCTCTGCTGTAAACAGGCACAACGCAATCACATCCGGAAAAAAAACTCCGGATGAACGAAGAAGAAGAAGATATTACGCATTATGTGAATGGTGTTTAGAACACTCATAAATACCTGAAACAGTCCTTCCCCATTGAACGCTGCGCTGTCGGGCACTCTCTTGAAATATGCCCCACACCTCCACAACCATAACACTTGCGATCATCTGGGCCACGATCTTCAGGACAGTCACGAGCAAGATGCCCATTCTCCCCACATCGATAACATGGCCTGTTCCCCATCTCAGGACAGTCACGCTGGACATGACCTGGGCTCTTACAATTATAGCAAGCTCCTAAAGAACAGAGGAAATGCAAAATTCTCAATCTCTACAGCCACTAGTAAGTTCTATATATTCTAAATTTTGCTAAACATTCTTGCGATACCTAACTTTCCTCTTCACCAATTCAGGTACACATAACAAATCGCGTTAGCAAGCCCTTAGCCATGGAGACCGGCTTTAGTTTTACTGCACAATTATTATTTTGATCCTGGTCAATAACTTTCTTTACTCTTTTTGTGTCCTAAATACAAAGAGAACCAAACAACTCTCAGTGAGCCAAGAGGTGAAGAAAAGATGCTGACATTGGATACAATACACATTGAGAAAACCAGAGGACAAGAGAGACACTCTTGCCTTGAATCCTCAAGGCAAATGAAATAGCGGAAACCTAAAAAACACACGGAGAAGAGAATTACAGAGAGAGATGAATAAACAACATGGGAGAACATGGATGGAGCTGTAGGAGATAGATGCAAGAGATAGAACCACCTGGCGTGCCTTGGTTGAGGGACTATGCCCCAATGGGGGATAAGGGTAGAAGAAGATACAAAGATCAGGAATCATGAACCACTGGCTTCACCTTCCTTTGTTATTTCTGTAACATCAGTCATTTTATTACAACCTTGATCTTTGACTTCATTGTTCTGACAAATCACCAGAACAGTTCCAGCTAATAAGGTATGTTGTACTGTGCACTATAATAAAAGGATGCGAAGAAACAAGTGCATACTTCATGTGCAAATATGTGGAGGTTTGAATGTGCCTAGTTTAGACGTTCATCCCCTTCTATAATCTCACAACAATCTGAATGCGTTGCTAACTATACTTCAAAACAAGCATAAGTAAGCCAACGTGTATGTCATGATTGGCTTCACAAACCATTTGTCCAAGTGTAAGATCACTCTGGATGCAGTTGGTAACCCCACATACCGCATTCGAAACGCAGCTGCGGACATTGTGGCAGCAGATCGCCGTGCATTGATTTTCATATAATGGTATTAGTATTGGTCGTTCAGAAAGCAATGGCAAACTACTGATCATAAACTTGGCAAGAAATCATCATGTAAAGGATATGCAACTAACTTATTTAAGACCACAATTGGCAACATTTTATTACAGAATGCAATATTACTGAATGATAATGTATCATTTGTATTATATGATTTTTCTTTTTCAAAATGACACACGAAACGTTTCTGCCAGATGGGTAAATGCCAAGACCACGCTGGTCAGAAAAAAATACAGCGGTGGGGACTGAATCCATACCGCTTTCCTGGTAAGCAAGTGCATTATTATTATTATCTCCCACGCCCCCAATAAATATCATGTCATTCATTGGCACCCAGCCGTCTTGACAAACGATATTTTGTAAAGGATGGAGTTATTGCCTCCAGAATGGACAAGTCAAGACTCCCCTACCAAGCCCTCATATGGTCACCAGTAGGGAAAAGAAAACGGGGAAGACCAAGAGAGACCCTGCGTAGAACCATCATTAGAGAAGGCTCATTCAATGGCCAAGTAGATATCCAAGATCTACAACAGGTAGCAGCGAACCGCCAAGCATGGATAGACAGGACTTCTGCCCTATGCGCCGCCTTAGGCTCAAGAGGAAAGACTAACTAACTAACTAATAGCACAAAGCCTGGACTAAAATATAGAGATCATGTGTTGCCCATGCAGCATGATCCCTCTCTTGGCCTGCCTAGTTCACTCCAGAGGAAAGGTATCACCTCTACATCTGAAAACAAGACAAGCTGCAGAAGCTGCCGGATCAGCAAAGCAATGCTCTAATTGTCCACCTGTCGGAGCTTCGGTCCTAGACCAGCCGCCAACCAAGGCTTAGGGCCTGGTCTGCCCTGCCATGACACTTTTTAGGTTGCATTTCCTCACACCAGGGTAAGGCCTGTACCCTCCCAATTGCGCTCTTCCGCCCGAAGCCATTGGCGCAATGTGGGGTGTCGGGTTTGGTAAGCGCCGCCCAAAGAAAGCAGGTAGTACCGTCTACTGTTATACGGTAGCTCAGTCATATCTGAATAAGACCTGACACAAAATAATATCATGTACGTTTTTCATATAGTTATGAGCTTATAAATGCTTGCAATATGAACCTCATGTTTTGACTGTGCTCTCTGAAAGACCATTTCCAGTAAAGCTCTCAACTTTGCCGCACCACTTACAAGGCTTAATTTTATAGAGTTACAAATATCGCAGCTGACATTATTGTGAAAAAATCTGACAATCTTGGTGCCACTTGGAAAAACTACTGATTTGCATTTTCTTACTGATATTTCAAATTCTACTTGTTTAAATCTGAATCCAACACTTATAAAACAAACCTGAATCAATTTCTTTATCACACTCTTTGGCAATGTGTCCTAGCTGGTTGCATTTATAACAGCGGTCTTGGTCAACACGGCAATCTCTGGCAAAATGTCCTGGTCTATTGCATTTGTAGCATTTTTCTGTAACGATGATGAAACACCACTAAATCAGAACAACAATGGATCAGAGAACTAAGACAATTACTAATAAACTATTAATTGATGTCTATGCAAAATGGAGAGACTAAAATGTAATGACAGAATCATGCATGTGGATCTCAACTAAATAAACACTAGTCAATCAAGACAAGAAGTGGCTGGTGCTGGGTAGTCATTTGTCTATAATTCACATGGCCAACAAAATTGTGACCTAAAACACACAGAGAAAGAATCAGAGACAGAGATGAATAATATGTAGAGGACATGCAGGGAGCCTGGAGACAAGGATGGTTTGGCTCTAATTAGCTGAGGGCCTATGAAGGCAGAAGAAAATGATGATGGGACTGTTACAAACTTCAAAATGAACTAGAGAGACATACTATTAAATATGTATCAAACACAACACTCACAAATCACATATTCTCTGTACCAGTCAATTTTAGTTTATCATACAAGCAATGACGTATGTCTACTTGCCAATCTTACGTTCTTTACCCTCAAACTTTTGAAAAGTTCAACCTCATAATTACATCAAATGAAATTTAAATGTTTTCAAGCTAAAAATTCCTTCTAAGTCGGTGCTAATTAAGGGTGATTGTAAATGGGCATGACTACATGAAGTTTCAGAAGGCAATTTCTTCTACCATCCTGACCCTATATGTGTATGTTACCAAACAACTAAATGCATAATTAATTGTAATTATTAATTTTTCCATTAATGTCTAATTGTATGCTAGCTAAAAAAAAAAAAAAAAAAACACTTCACAGTAGAAAAATGAATCTTCGCTACAAAGTAAGTTCACACACCCAACATGTGGTAGATGACTGCACACATTCACTAATATATTTACCTTACTTTAAATGCAATGCTAATAACACGTATAATTAAAATTAACACAGTTACTTTATATCTACCTCATGCCCAGTATTTCCATTTACCAGAATCTGCATAAGACATGGTGTATTAATCTTAGTTTGATTTGGTTAAGGGTTATTTTCAGTGTGCCAGTCTCCTTTCAAAGATAACACCAGGAGAATCTCAGCACAGTGCACAAACTCTGTAATACTGGCAATGATCCACTGTACACACATGATCACTGCTATCAGAAACTCCCCCCCCCCCACCCCCCCCCCCCCCCACAGGATGACATTGGTTACCCCATGCCAATAGACTGTTCTTTGAGATATATATCACCCATGCTATATATATTCTTTTGTGAGCTTCTGTAAAAGTTATCCTCATCAGCGGCCTATGTTGAAGTTTAATGTGTTCACTATCCCAGGATCAGGTGGGAGCATACTATACTTTTATTTACCATTTTTGTTCTTTATTTGAGGGGTAAAAATCCACCAGAGCACTCCACAAATCTAACCAAGTCTGCACAAACAAGTGGCAGATACAGTAACCTCTAATTGCCCAATTATTAATATTATTCAGGGACCAGAAGCAATGTAAGACATAGTTTTTCATTGGATGCCCTCTTTTGATCGTCCTAAATTGTTCCCATCGTCTAGTATTTTCATTACCAGGTGTTCAACATGCAGATAGATCCACATGTGTAGTACAACTATCAGGTGACCTGACTAATGTAACATTTATAGAAATAGGAGGCACACGTGTTGAAAATGTTTATTATAAAGTGTCTAAATTTTTGTGTTGCTCGCTTGCATTAAACTCAAGCGTAGTCCACAAGCACTACTTTTAGTAGTGCTGGACTGAATTTTGCGTGTGGATTAGCCTTCCCTATTAAGTGTCCCTTGCCATAAGGTGAACCCACTCTGACTTCAGAGGTACTTGTAATTAACATCCCCAGGTCAACATTTTTAGTCCAACTGTCCGGCGTAGGGTTAAACCCCTTATCTCGGCATCAGCATACTGGATGTTTAAGAACATGCGTTTTTATCCATTCTGCCATGCTGACTTACAAGTGTCTAATGGGTAAGAACATGTGTTCTTAAACATCTGTTGTGCTGATGCTGAGGTAAACGGTTCAACCCCTACACCGGACAGCTGGAATAAAATGCTGACCGATCATCCTTGACTTGGGGACATAAATTTCAAGTATCTCTAAAGTCAGAGTGGGTTTGTCTGATGGCGCGAGACACTTAATAAGGAAAGCTAATCCACATGCAAAATTCAGTCCATCACTACTATAGTGTATATGGACTACGCGAGTTCAAAGTGAGTGAACAAAGAAACAGGTAAGTCAGAAAGATTAATTGAACTTAACTTTGTAAACAACTTTACTCTTACCTGCACCTCCTCTTCCATTACGGAAATCTCCACGCCCCATACCTCTATCACGCATAAAGGGACCTGGTGGTCCATTACGGCAATCTCTTGCAAAGTGCCCAGGTCTTCCACATTTGTAACATTCTCCTCCACTCATGGTGTCTTCTGTTAAAATGAGCATACACATACACACAATAAAAAAATAATTCTTAACACATAAACGTTCTACAAGCACTTCATTTTTTTTTTAAATATGACAAAAATATGACTTTAATATTTAATATGACTTTAATGACATGGAGTTACCAAGGCTCTTCAGGAAGAAAATCTCTGAATGTCATACGCATACAGTAAATGTTGCAAGCATATACACAAAGTTATGGCTGTTCCATCTAAAACCCAGCTAGATCTAGTGTGAATAAAACAGAATGTTACTAAATAAAAAACACTAATGGATGTCATGATCCCTCTTGATCAGGGGCAATTCCCCAATCCCCCCCCCCCCACCATATTAACCCCTTTACCGTGTGTCACGAGTTAACTCGTCATAAAAATTGTTGGCTTTAACCGTGCATCACGAGTTAACTCGTCATCAGATGTAAAAGTCTTCTGTGTGCCGTGCGTCCCGAGTAAACTCGTGTTAGTACAAAAATAGCATAGGAAATGCATAGGGCGGCTAATCCAACAGCCAGTTCAACAGCGGAAGATAAAAGTAGGTCATCACGTGATGCCAAAAGTGAAAGTGGACAGTAAACAAGAAAAAAAGGTACGAAAGAACAAAAAAAGATGTAAAGTGTGTTGCAACAGACCCGGTCCCGATGGGAGAAAATTTCGTAAAGAGACACGATACTACTGTCCAGAGTGTGACACAGCACTATGTGCAGCTCCATGTTTTGGTGTTTACCACACCAAGTATAATTACTAAAAACAATTGACATCTAATATACGTATCAGTTTAGTTCGTTATTGAACAGTACCATTTAGTACAGAACATTTCTTATTTTCCTCACAATTTCTAAAAGACAACTCATTTTCACTTAAAAAAACATTTTATTTTGCCAGGACAACATAACATATCAAATTATGAAAGAAAAAAAATACACAGTTTGCATAACAAAAAAAATTTTTTTTTTCCACGGTAAAGGGGTTAAGGACAAGGGGGGAAAACTTGATTTTGAATATTAACGCCCTTGAACAGTTTAAAATCAAAGTGAGGATGCTGAACATGCTTTATTCCTTGCTACATGAAGAAATCAGTTCACACACATACATATGTATAGCATGAGTGGCCCTGTTATACACATATCTGGATCCTCTTGGTGTGATAAAGTGTATGCCCTGTGGGACTCTACTAGTGTGCTCTAAGGTAAGAGACTGGAGCACTTTTGGGGTATCTATATTCATGAAGGAAGTCCTTTACTATACAAGCCCAATCACAGTAGGCTTCATAAGAGCTAGACACAGGGCAATCTTTTGCCAATCCTTTCTCTTATCAAATTAATGGCCACCGACTTATTTCTCATGGTGAAATGAGTTGTACCAATCTACAAAGTGCATTAGAAAGATCACAGAAGATCCTTACCCTCAACCCCAACACTTCACTGAGGTAAATAAATGAAGAAAGAGAAGGGACGAGCTACAAGTTTTTAATATTTTCTTTAACTGCTGGTAAGCTGACAAAATGAAATCCAAAAGTACCTAATTGCAGTATCTATGAAAGATAATTGTTTCATAAATTAATTTTGTGGTTAATCAGATGGACAGTTTTTGAGTCTAATTTATCAGTCAAAATTGTCTAGTAAATTAATGTTTAACACATTTGTACAAATAAGAGTATGACTGCCAGCTAGCAGACTAGCGTCATAGGATATTCCCACAGTATCACTCAGACGTAGCTGATATGTAAAGATGCAGCATGTTATATGTACCACCACATGGACTCTAATAACTTTTCTATTATTTGCGTACTTATTTGCTTGAAATACGTGCGTCGAAGTACACTTGTTCCTGCAGCAAGGCACCGTCGTCATTTGGAGGCGACAGGTTCTATCCCGGTCGGTAACTTTTATAGCTTTCAAATTTTATGTTGTCTAGTGCGTCTTCTAATCTCTATTTCCTTCTGTGAGCGCCAAATGATACTATGTGTGTCTGTTTATGTAATCGTCTTAGTGGCCTCAACGGTTCTCCCCATTTATTTCTTGAAATACTATACAATTATAAAAGTAGATAATGCATGAAACTATCATAAGTAGTTGCAAAATAATGGTCAATCAAGGATTTATTTACACTAATGCCAATGAACCACAACAGTGGTTCCTGAGACATGTGAATACTCTAGACAGCCAGAATAACTAACAAAGATTTTGTCTGTTAGAGACTAATGACACGAACACCCCGCATTAAATAACACTAGAACACACAAGAACAACCGCATTAAAGAGACAAACAGCATTCTTTTATCATTCGATGAGAGGTCAGAGGTAGACCAAGAAAATTTATGTTGGATAGTCAGACAGTGTCATGGAAGAATATCATCAGCAGAGTTGATCAAGAGCACCAAGAATAGATCTGTGGAAAGGCATGATGCCAGCTGGTATGGCACATGATGATTAATGCTAATGAAACCTATGTAATAATTATTATTCTATAGGTCAGCATGGCCAAATGCATAAGAATACTTGTTCTTAAACATCCGGTGTGCTGATGCCGAGATAAGGGGTACAACCCACACACCAGACAGTTGGACTAAAATGTTGACCTATCATCCTTGACTTGGGGACATGAATTACAAGCGCCTCTGAAGTCGGGGTGGGTTCGTCAGATGGCAAGGGACACTGTTAATAGGGAAAGCTAATCCACACACAAAATTCAGTCCAGCACCATTAAGTAATGTCATGGATTTTGCTTCGAGTTCAAAGCGAACAAGCGCCCCAAAAAAAAAAGAAATTATTCTATCTTTCATATTGCAGAGCACTTTGTAAACTTGTTTGTGATTGATGGGAATTTGCAGCTCAAGGATTCTGAAGGGGAGGCAGATAGTCTCTAGCCAACCTTCCTTAGTCATATCTTATGACATGCATAGTAAGTTTGTGTCACTTCATAATCCATGGTTTTTGCTATTTTTGTTTCATGTCGGTCGAAGTTCTGGTTTTCTGTTCTCTTTCCAACAACCTCTTGTTTAATGTAATGTTCTTTCATATTTTGCTGAGATAGATCTGAGCAAAATGTTAGCTTCAGTTGTTTCTTCTGTTTCGACTAACTTTCTGGCATTTTCAACTGTCTTCCAGTATTTGTAGTTATTCAGTCTAGTATTTGTAATTTGTCCTTGCCCTCTTGAAATGGACACACTATAGCTTTGTTTAGACTTGCCACCAAAATTGATATTTCCACAGATCTTGCATACAAAATCTATTCCAATCAGCTCATTTGTAATTGCAGCGAGGCTACTGTGGAACATGCTCCATAAACATCACAAGTTTAATTGGTTTGTGTTCACTACCAGTTAACTGGTATTGCAAATGGTGATCAACTTTGTGAAGGATATCCCCTGTGGAGAAAGCCAATTCTGGAGAGGAAGTAGTGCACCATCTTATTGGCTAGAAGCTAGATTAGAAGCAGATAAATTATGAATACGGAGTGACTATTCGCAATTCCATTGCGAATAGAAAAAAAATATATTTGCAATGGAAGTAGGTCACGTGATTACTCCTATGCGCGTTTCCATATTACAATATTATGTTGATCTTTTAACGTGTCCTCAGTAGCATAGTGGTTAGTGTCTCCGCCTGGTACAGGGAGCTCGAGGATCAATTCCCCACTGGGGAGGCAACATTTTTTTTTTTCATTTTCAGGAATTAGGTGACACCAATGCTAGTCTGATGATTTCACTTTAGGCATATGTTTTCTACGGATTTTGTGTATTAGGTGTTGTTTATCTTGCTGCACAAGAACCTGCGCACTTGTCTTTCTGTTCTTATCTGTCCTCTACTTTTGTTGTCTTGGGAAAGGCGCTTAGCCATTAGAACATGAGTTCTCTCTCTCTCGCTCTAAGTCTCGATCTCTCTCTTTCTTGTCTTTACCACTCTTTAATGTATTTCAATACATCTTTTTCATATCTCTGTCTCTCACACTATCTTCGTTATCTATCTCTCTCCTCTCTCTTTTCCACCTGCTTCATATATACCAGGTTTTCCTGCACTTTATATGCGTAGCATTTCCTTATCCTTGTTTATTTATTAATTCAAGAGGCCAGTCAGTCGAAAGCCTGGTGTTTGAATTGCTTAATCGTGTCTCTCTGAGGCGAAGCATATTACTGTCAGCTTGGACCAGAACAGAGTCACTCATAGAAGATGCAATTGGAGGACCATAGAAAGTGTCAAATTAAGAGAATCATCACTGCTGCGATATTATCAGGACATAAATAGTAGGACGGTAACGTAAACAAACATGGATGCCTGGTAACAGTAAGTGTACAGAAACGAAAGTTAACAATTCTTGAACTCGCCTGGGGACAGAATTATTTGTAGGGATCGTTATTTGTATTGGGGATGCCTGTTCTGAAAAATTATTCTTGATATTTAAACAGGACTAACGTAATGTAACAATAAAATGGGATGCCAAAAGAACGGACAGAAGAAGAAGAGTGATTCATTAAAAATTACGGAGAATTCGGCAGAATTAAACTCGCAACAGTGAACATTCCT
Source organism: Cepaea nemoralis (assembly GCA_014155875.1). NCBI lineage: Eukaryota > Metazoa > Mollusca > Gastropoda > Stylommatophora > Helicidae > Cepaea > Cepaea nemoralis. The sequence goes on from JACEFZ010028138.1 coordinate 36,278, forward strand.
ATTTAAATTGACCACCTTCTTAATGGCCCAAACTAAAATTGACTAGTGAGCAGACACTGTGACATGTTTGTTACTTCCCGCAATTCGATTGCGAATATAATTTTTTTCTATTCGCAATTCCATTGCGAATAGAGCCTCCCTTATGGATATCTCCCAGTACTTCAGTTCTTTTGTCAGTAATCCCATCTTTCTGAGCGAGTATGACTCTTCAACTATCATGCAGTGTGTATCAGTTATTCCCATGCTTGAAAGAGTTAGATCTTTGGAAGTGTCTATTCGTAGGGCCCTGTGAATAAACAAAGCGTCTATTCGCAGGCCCTATGTGCTAGTCACGTGATTTAACGTAAGTTTGCGGCTATATTATACATTTTCGTTGATTGGAAAACGTGTCGTCAGTGGCATAGTTGATAGTGTCCCCGCCTGATGGGTGGGAGCTCGAGGTTCGTTTCCTTGCCGGAGATTTTTTTTTTTTTATTGTTCAGCAATTAATTGGGTGAAAGTCAATCTCTTTGGGTATTTAGAATTGTGTTGTTTAAAGTGAGTGTAATTTAGTTAGTACCAGTTTCTCCAGTATTGGTCCTCGTTGCTTTGCACTATGGCAATTCCAATACCCAACTACGGCAATTCCAATACCCAACCCACACATTTTTGAGTCCCAAACGATCCGTTTTCCTTCTACCCCTTCTGGCTCCAGCCCTCTTCTTCCTTTTCCTTCCCCCCTCTCCCCTACCTCTTCTCCGCTTCATTCTCTCCCCGCTGGCTGTTGTCAAAAGTATCGAGCACAAAGCACGTACTCTGTTGCTTCGGCGATGATTCTTTGTAATATTCATAGTTGGTTAGGTAGGTGGGTAGTTAGACACGAAAGTTGTTAAGTAGGCAGGTAGGTGGGTTGTTAGACATAGATGGTTAGAGAGGCAGATATGTGGGTATGTAGGTAGGTAGTTAAGCAGGTATGTGGGTAGCTAGGCAGGTAGGTGGATGAGTAGGTACGCAGGTAGATGGGTAGCTAGATCCAACCCGACACTCGCTCGTCGATCATCTGTGTTCCACCATGCCAATTCATACATCTCTTTCAACCTCTCCCTGCAATACTCTGAACAGGCAGGTTGACCGGCCGAGAGAGAGAGAGAGAGAGAGAGAGAGAGAGAGAGAGAGAGAGAGAGAGAGAGAGAGAGAGAGAGAGAGAGAGAGAGAGAGAGAGAGAGAGAGAGAGAGAGAGTCAGAGATACAGACAAATAAACAACGGATATATAAACTGGCAGACAGACAGCAGACAGAGTCAGACACACGCATACATACACAGAGAGTCAACCAGACATACATATGCATATGGAAAGACAGACAGTTTGTTAGATAGAGATTCAGATAGACATATTCGTAGGGCCCTGTGAATAAACAAAGCGTCTATTTGTAGGGCCCTGCGAATAAACAAAGCGTCTATTTGTAGGGCCCTGCGAATAAACAAAGCGTCTATTCGCAGGGCCCTGCGAATAAACTCTCCCTTAGATCTTTATTTGACTGGCTGCATAGATTGTAAATTGAGATTTTGCCTTCCTGTATCACTATATCAAACCCTATGCTATAATTGTTGTAGTTCACAAATACTTCACTGCAGGAATCTGAATTTCGCAAAAGTATTAGAACCCATCACTTGTGTGCGCAGTCAAAACGTGTGGCCCAACATCCTCTACAGGCATTTAAAAACACTAGATAAAACTACAAAAATTTGTTTTAAGAGCATGCATCTTTCCTATTGCAACATACGCCTGTGAGAACTGGACACTTACTAAACAGAACAGTGCATAAATGCCTTTGAATATAAATGTTCGAGTTCTAAGAATATCTTGGATAAAGAAAAGAACAAATGCACCCATACTTCAAAAGCTGAATACTGAAGAAGGTTGGCTATTAAAGACGATAAAGCAAAGAAAATTTAAATATTTTGGTCACTTGAAACGTCATGAAAGTTTGGAGAGAATAATGTAGGGGTATATGCCTGAAAAGAGAGAAGGCCAAAGAGAAGTGTGCGGGATGTAGTGGTTGATCGCCAGATGGGTGTATTGGACGCGGGACATTTTGCTTATGATTGAGAGGTTTTCCAGAATATTGTTATGGGAACGAGGTTCTGCAAAGGACATGCTACTGAATTAATGAAATAGGTGCTGATAAGCACTGCTAAAACATTAGAATGAAGACATATTTACATTTAAGCAATTTCATTTTGTCTTTACTATGTATTGTTATTAAAGAAGAGGTTACGAAATAGCTTCAACTTCTTTAAAATAGATCTTTCTTTTATAAAATAACCAACATTAAACATCTCTCGAGCATCTCCTGATGCCTGAATACTGACTGACTGAGTGAATGAGTCAGATGGTGAGCATGAGAAACATAGGAAGGTTGCAGTCTCCAATGATCAATGACTATTTTTGTTTGGGTGACGTCTAGGGACTAGGCAAATTCGATGCTTGTGAAAATAGCTATTTATGTGTGAAATATTAGTATTATGACAATGTTTAGACACAGTGCTTATGTAATGTATAGTCCTATGTGTCAACCCAGCGAAAATCCTACTAAATGACAGCTTGGTTCTAACTTCCACGATGTGCAGTAATTGAAATACTGGTGATGCTTTAAAAAGAACGTATTGAGTAGAAGATGTCTCTCAAAACTGTAGGAAAGATACTATAAAAAAGTATGCAATATTATGGGCGTGGCCTATGATAAGTGCATACTATTTCACTTTTCTTCTCCCTCACATCCCCTTTATACTGCCTTTATGGAGGTCATTTGAGTGAGCAACTAAGAATAAGATACCGCTGATTCAGGAACACACATGTAATTGCTCCGCTTGTAATTGCCATTCCATTTGATTGAATTATATAATTTGGGATTTCATTGTGCCAGCTCTATCCAAAACATTTTGATATTTTCATATCTGAAAAATTATAGGAATCTCATTGCTGTCATTGCAATATCCATGCCAAAATCGGAAGTATATAAAATAATTCGTTTGTGATTTATAATCTTGAGACGCGCAAAGATTCAAAGATGGCGTTTCAAATTCCAATTTTAGGTTCAAAAACCAACCACGAAATACAACTTTAAACTTACAAGCTACAATAATGTGACATTATAACAAAAATGATCGACAGTGTGACAACACTGCAACAGATTATTAGTTCACATTTTGAAGGTCTACCATCCAAAAATAAGCGAACTGCCCATAACCCAACCAATAATTGAAATTCCGACCGGCGATCGGATGCAGTGTTGACATCATCAATCAGCACCATTCCTGAACATATTTCTGGCAATGGTCACAACTAACTACACAAATTCCACTAATTTAAATGTCAGTAAAAGATCAGAATTAAGGTCCGCGTGAAACAACCTCAAGACAAAATACATACCCTTTTGTAGAATCAGAAACTCAAACGCTATACACCTCCCTAACCACGCTCGTTTTTCAGAGACAGTTTTGCACACGACACCAACTCCTAGTTTATCCTTCTACATGGCCAGAATTTTTCAACAGCCTGACCGATAAATACGCCATTGTCTTTAGCCATTTACATTATATTTCATTTGTCAGCTCAATCCAACATATTATGTTAGTCCGTTGTGTTTCATGTTTTTTTCGTTTAAATTATACATCAGAAGTATTTACGCCAACAAGGAAAAGAATGTACAAGGTATATTGTTGATTAGGAAAGCTCAGACATTGGTTTGGTCTTAGGTCACTTTCATTGCACACGGATATTTCAAAAACTGTCTTCAATCCCTTATATTGTATTTCATTTGTCAGCTTTGCTTTATGCTTTATTCAACATATTTTGTTAGTACGTCGTGTTTCATTTGTTTTCGTTTACATTATATATCAGGAGGATTTGACGCCAAAAAGGAAAAGATTTTACAATGTATATGGTTGATTACGATAGCTCAGTCACTATATGCATTAGTTTGGTCTTAGGTCATTTTTATTGCACACGGATACCTCTATCAGTGCAACGTGCTCTTCCATCAGATCACACAAGGATAATCAGAGAACAGTGCACGAACTCTGTATTACATACGAGATCCCATATGTGTATATACCATAACTACGTAATCTATAAGTATTATATTGTGGTTGGTTTTCTAATTTTCCTGTTATTTAGACTGAGCAAAAGTTTATTCGGTCTGTTCTGTCCAACTACCGAGAGATGTATTAACATTCACATGGGTCTTTCCAGTTTTTCGCGAGAAGGCTAGACGCCCGATCTATTACATCAAGATCATTGGTGAGGGCAGGGAATACACCATCTTCTTTTTAAATTTTTTTGTTTGTTTGGAAAATACCAATACAATCCAAAGTGATGCACTATCGCCGCTACTCTTCAATCTGGCTCTAGAGAAAGTTGTAAGGAAGGTAAAGGAGGAATGTGATATTGGAGGAACATCCAAGCTGCTTGGTTATGCAGATGATATGATATTATAGGGCAAAGTGAACAAAAGACATTGGAAATATTGACTCACTTAAAGGGAAAAGCCCAACAGATGGGGCTGGTTATCAACCAAGATAAGACAGAATATATGGTAATTTCAAGAGACGGAATGGCTAAAAACTCTGGCCACATACAAATAGATAATATGACCATTAAAAGAACGGAAACATACAAATACCTGGGTACAATCTTCAATTGCTCCAACATCATAAGGGAAGAAATACAAACTAGAATCAACTCTGGAAATAAGATATACTATGCACTACAACATCTACTAAAATCAAAGGCGCTATCTCGTAACACCAAAATCACAATATACAAAACACTGATCAGACCAGTTGTGCTGTATGGCTCTGAAACCTGGAGTACATCGAAAGGAGACGAAGCCTTGTTACAAACCTTTGAGAACAAAATTTTAAGACGCATCTTTGGACCCATTAGGGATACACAAAGTGGAGAGTGGAAAAGAAGAAGTAACAAAGACATTTATGATCTGTTTAAGTCCCCGCTAATCACTGGTATCATGAAGGCTAATAGACTACAATGGCTGGGGCATATAGAAAGAATGGAAGATAATAGGGAAACAAAACTCGCTTACACTCAGGAAATAAATGACCGTAGACCCCGAGGTGGACCAAGAAGGCGGTGGAGAGATAATACATGTACAGACCTACAAGCACTTGGAATCAACGACTGGCAAGAGAAGGTCCACCAGAGAGACGAATGGAGACGGATTGTATCTGCAGCAAAGAACCTCAATGGCTCGGAACGCTGAAGAAGAAGACCAATACAATCCAGACTGTTAGACGAAACAGATCTGCACAAGTAAGAGGCGGACGTCGCATAATCTCAGCTACGACACCAATGTACAATGAAAAATCAATAGTGGTGTCGTTAGCCGCTACACGTTGCGGGATTTGCTACTCGGTCCTTCTTCTTCTTATTCTGCGTTCATCCGGATTTTTTTTTCGGATGTGACTGCGTTGTGCCTGTTTACAGCAGAGCTGCGTTCTTGCGCCGTTAGGCCGACACATCCGACTTCTGCGGGCATTTGTTGACCGGGTTAACCTTCCCGGGGGTTTCTTAGGACGTTTAAATCTCACTGTTGTGGTGTTATCCCCCATCCTAGCTGGCCCATATAGAACAGCCAAAGACATCCTGGTCAACCCTCAAGGGAAGGCAGGGGCAGACCATGGGCATTCCCCGCCATCCAAGGAGGCTTCCATACTTGCAGAGCCATCACACAGCGTTCTGGTACTGGGCTCACCCAAGGAATCGTCACGTCCTGCACATGGCTGCTTAGCCTCACTTCCGTATATTGGGCCTTCCGTTCACCATAGGCTGTTCCTCCGGAAACCAGAAGAATGCAGCCTGCAGATGACATCCACACAGTGAGCTTTCGATTCAGACTTTTCACGTAATGGATTTTCTATCCAAGCAATATTCCATTTCGTGTCACTAGGACACTTTTCCCACCATTTACGAAGCCCACACAGTGAGCTTTTGATTCGGACTTTCCACGTAATGGATGTGCTATCCAAGCAATATTCCATTTCATGCCTCTGGGACGCTTTTGTAACCGACATACCTGTGGTATGAAGTGTGGCAGTCTAAATACATCTTCATGCACCTTTAGATGTCAACCTGAATGTAGTTAAAGTAAGCTGTAGTCAACTTGAGCTTGTTGATATCTCCATAGAGCTTGTCCTCAAATGAAGCAGGCGTGGGCCAAAATATCTTTCTCTGTTCTGCATATATTGGGCACTCCTGCAGCAAATGTTTAGCTGTCATTTTACCAGTTCCACAATTACATTCATTGGTATCTCCTATCTTTAGTTTATTGAACAAGTGGTGTTTCAGCCTGTTATGTCCTGTGCGGAGTCTGAAGATTGCTACTTGTTCTCTTCGGTCGAGTTTCTTCTTCTTCTTCTGCGTTCATCCGGAGTTTTTTTTTTTCGGATGTGATTGCGTTGTGCCTGTTTACAGCAGAGCTGCGTTCTTGCGCCGTTAGGCCGACACATCCGACTTCTGCGGGCATTTGTTGACCGGGTTAACCTTCCCGGGGGTTTCTTAGGACGGTTGACTCTCACTGTTGTGGTATTATCTCCCATCCTAGCTGGCCCATATAGAACAGCCAAAGACATCCTGGTCAGCCCTCAAGGGAAGGCAGGGGCAGACCATGGGCATTCCCCACCATCCAAGGAGGCTTCCATACTTGCAGAGCCAACACACAGCGCTCTGGTACTGGGCTCACCCAAGGAATCGTCACGTCCTGCACATGGCTGCTTAGCCTCACTTCCGTATATTGGGCCTTCCGTTCACCATAGGCTGTTCTTCCGGAAACCAGAAGAATGCAGTGTGCAGATGACATCCACACAGTGAGCTTTCGATTCGGACTTTCCGCGCAATGGATTTGCTATCCGAGCAATATTCCATTTCGTGCCACTAGGACACTTTTTCCACCTTTTTTGAAGCCCACACAGTGAGCTTTTGATTCGGACGTTTCACGTAATGGATGTGCTATCCAAGCAATATTCCATTTCATGACTCTGGGAGGCTTTTGTAACCGACATACTTGTGGTATGAAGTGTGGCAGTCTGAATACTTCTTCATACACCTTTAAATGTCAACCTGTATGTAGTTAAAGTAAGCTACGGTCAACTTGAGCTTGTTGATATCTCCATAAAGCTTGTCCTCGAATGAAGCAGGTGTAGGCCAAAATATCTGTCTCTGTTCTGCATATATTGGGCAATCCTGAAGCAAATGTTTTGCTGTCATTTTTCCAGTTCGACAATTACATTCATCGGTATCTCCTATCTTTAGTTTATTGAACAAGTGGTATTTCAGCCTGTTATGTCCTGTGCGGAGTCTGAAGATTGCAACTTGTTCTCTTCGGTCGAGTTTGTAATATGCATCATCCTTCTGGTGGCCTGGATGCTCTAATTCCCATTTGGTTCTTCTTCTTCTTCTTCTTCGTTCATCCGGAGTTTTTTTTCCGGACGTGATTGCGTTGTGCCTGTTTACAGCAGAGCTGCGTTCTTGCGCCGTTAGGCCGACACATCCGACTTCTGCGGGCATTTGTTGACCGGGTTAACCTTCCCGGGTGGTTTCTTAGGACGTTAGACTCTCACTGTTGTGGTGTTATCTCCCATCCCAGCTGGCCCATATAGAACAGCAAAAGGCATCCTGGTCGGCCCTCAAGGGAAGGCAGGGGCAGACCATGGGCATCCCCCGCCATCCAAGGAGGCTTCCATAATTGCAGAGCCATCACACAGCGCTCTGGTACTGGGCTCACCCAAGGAATCGTCACGTCCTGCACATGGCTGCTTAGCCTCACTTCCGTATATTGGGCCTTCCGTTCACCATAGGCTGTTCTTCCAGAAGCCAGAAGAATGCAGTTTGCAGATGACATCCACACAGTGAGCTTTCGATTCGGACTTTCCACGTAATGGATTTGCTATCCAAGCAATATTCCATTTTGTGCCACTAGGACGCTTTTTCCACCCCCTATGAAGCCCACACAGTGAGCTTTCGATTCGGACTTTCCACGTAATGGATTTGCTATCCAAGCAATATTCCATTTCATGCCTCTGGGAGGCTTGTGTAACCGACATGCCTGTGGTATGAAGTGTGGCAGTCTAAATACTTCTTCATGTACATTTAAATGTCAACCTGAATACAGTTAAAGTAAGCTGCAGTCGACTTGAGCTTGTTGATATCTCCATAAAGCTTGTCCTCGAATGAAGCAGGTGTGGGCCAAAATATCTTTCTCTGTTCTGCATATATTGGGCACTCTTGCAGCAAATGTTTAGCTGTCATTTTACCAGTTCCACAATTACATTCATCTGTATCTCCTATTTTTAGTTTGTTGAACAAGTGGTATTTCAGCCTGTTATGTCCTGTGCGGAGTCTGAAGATTGCTACTTGTTCTCTTCGGTCGAGTTTGTAATATGCATCATCCTTCTGGTGGCCTGGATGCTCTGATTCCCATTTGGTTCTATAAGTGCTTTTATCAACCTCTTTGCCTCATTATAGGTTATGTCTATGTCAGGCTGTGGTAGTCGTCCGCCCTCTTTTGCCAGTCTGTCAGCCTCTTCATTTCCAGGTATACTGCAATGTGATGGGATCCACTGTATTACAACTTTTTTGGATTTCTGGCATAGACCATGGAGTGCTGCTCTTAGGTCAGCTAGTTCTGTGCTGTTTTTGCTCTTCAGTATTGAGACAGCTGACTTTGCATCTGTAGATAGCTATTTGCTTCTCTTATTTTCCTCCATCCAAGAGCATTTCTGCTGCAGTTCTCAAGCCTCTACCTCCGCTTCGAAGTTACTTGAAAATTTTCCAGTTGCCACTGACTGTGTTTTTATCACTCCATTTTTTAAATTAAGGAGAATTCCTCCTCCTCCATTTTTAATTGAATCTTTGGCTGATCCATCTGTATATGCATGGGTCCAATTTCTGCTTGGGTAATGTTCTTTTATGTAGTTGAGGGTTATTTTTCTTCTTTCAGGTTTCATTCTGAGTGTTCTTTTTCTCAATACCAGGGATGTTTTCTATCATCTCAGGCAGTTGCTGTTGTCTCCAAGCTGGGAAGTTGTGTGCATTGTAAATGGGCTTGACTGTTGATATGTTAAGTATGGGATCTGCCCTAATCTTTCGTTTTGCAGTTTCTACAAAGTTGCTACGCTTCAGTCTTCCTTTTCCAAAACCATTAAACCTGTTATACATAGGGTGGTCTGTCAATCTTCTAAATTTTTCTGCTTGTTGCTGGGCTCTGCTATCTCTTCTGTCCTGCATTGGTTGTAAAAAAGTGATCTTTTCTAGTTCATTAATAGGCGTTGTCTTCAGGCTTCCAGTTATGATTCGCATTCCTTGGTTTTGGACTCTACTTATTTTGTTAAAGTTTGACTTAGCTGCTGTTGCCCAAGCTGCAATGCCATATTCCAGTACTGGCCTCACCCGTCCAGTATATAACTTCTTGAGAACTTTCTCATCTGCTCCCCACGTTGTACCAGCAAGCTTTTTCATGATTGCCATTCTCTGCCTTGCTCTTGTTCGATTTTTCTCAACCTGTGTCTTCCATGTCAGGCGACGATCAAAGGTGACTCCTAGATAGTTTGGATTTTCTTCATGGCGCAATATTTTTCCATTCAATACCAGCTTAGGTTGCTGAGTTTTATTTGAGAGGGAGAACACTGTGCATGTTGTTTTTTCCTCACTTATCTTCACTAGCCATGATTTTGACCAGTCCTCTAGCGCTAATAAGGCTTGCTGTATTCTGCTGTTAGCTGTACTAATATATTCTTCAGATGTCCATATGGCTAGGTCATCTGCAAAGGAGGATGTGTGTACTCTGGCTGGAAAATTTTCTGTGATGTCGTTTATATATGCTAGGAATAATGTTGGTGAAAGAACTCCTCCTTGGGGGACACCTTGCTCCAACAGCATCATTTTGCTTGTTTGTCCTTGTACTTTTGTCCTGGCAGTTCTGTTCTGATCCATTTATACATTTTTCCATAAAAATGCATTTTTTGCAGTTTTACTTTCAGTCCTTCCTTCCATACTTTATCAAATGCTTTTTCTAAATCTATTCAGACTGCTAGTGTGTGCTTTTTCTCTTGGAAGGCATCCTCTATTTCCTGAGCTATATAGGTTACTTGATCGTCAGTGGATCTGTACTTTCTGAATCCTGCTTGGTGTGGTGTTAAGAGTTTGTTTTCTTCCAGATGCCATGTCAGCCTGCCATTGATAATGCGTTCCATTAATTTTCCCTACACAGCTAAGTAGACTGATAGGTCGATAGCCATTTGGTTCTTCCAGGTCTTTTCCTTTCTTTGGGACTGGTACTATTATAGCTTCCTTCCATACCTGTGGGACTATTCCTCTCTTTCAGCTGTTATTTAGGACTGCTAGTAGTTTCTTCTTTGCCTTGGTGCCTAGTCCTATTAGCATTTCATTTGTGATTCCATCCTTTCCTGGTGATTTCTTCTTTTTTAGGGTATTCATTGCCTGTTCCATTTCTTCCATTGTTAGATTTGCCATCATATATTCTGCTGCTGTCTCTGTATTTCTATGATGTATCTGTTTGTCTTTGATTGCTTTCTTCTGTTCGGTTGTAATTTCAATGTGGTTTGCATTTGCATAGTGTTCCATTAGTGCATTTGCAGCCTTTTTTCCTGTAAGCAAGGCATTTCCTTGTTTAATTGTTATTTGTTTGTTTCTAAGTCCTTCATTGTTCATGGCTTTCACTAGTTTCCATAGTTTGTTTCCATCCCTGTCAAAATTCAGGTTTTCTGTTTTTTTCCCTCCAACAATCTCTTGTTGTTTGATTTAGTGTTCTTTTATATTTTGCTGAGATGGCTTTGAGAGAGATGTTCGCTTCAATTGATTGTTCTCTCTCTGCTGTCTTCCTGGCATCTTCAACTTTGTCCTCCAAACTTTGTAGTTCTTCAGTCCAGTATGGTTTGTAATTTTTCCTCGCTCCTATTGGAATAGACTCAGTGGCTGCCTGTATTATCGCTCTGTTTAGACTTTCCACCATTTGCTTTATGTTGCCATATCGTGTATTTATGTTTTCACAATATTTGTCTGTTAGTATGGCATATCTCTCCCAATCTGCTCGTTTGTAATTCCAGCGGGGCAAAGGCTTTTGCTCCTGTGGAACATACTCCATATTCATTACAAGCTTGATTGGTCTGTGGTCACTACCTGCTAATTGGTCCAGCACATGGCGATCGATTTTGTGGAGGATGTCTCCTGTGCAGAAAGCTAAATCTGGAGTAGAAGTGGTAAGCCATCTTCTGGAGTAGAAGCTCGGTGTGTCATCCGCTTTGTTGAGTAGATGGAGATTTGAGTCTATTTCCCAGTCCTCCAATTCATTTCCTCTTTTGTCAGTATCTGGGTATCCCCATCTTTCTGAACGGCTATTAAAGTCTCCGACAATAATGCAGTTTGTGTCAGTTATTTTCATGTTTGAGAGTGTAAGGTCCTTATCTGCTGGGCTATACAGATTGTAGATTCTTATTTTCACGTCCTTTATCATTATATCAACACCTATAATTTCCGTTTGGTTGTCAGAGATCACAGATACTTCGCTGCAAGGTATTGTATTTCATGTAAGTATTAGAACTCCTCCTTTGTGTCCTTCGCGGTCGAAACGTATGGCCTGATATCCTCTGACTGAGAATTTGTGATTGGCGTTGAGGTGTGTCTCTTGAATGCATGCCACATCTATTCGATTTTTATGACTCTGTGTTAGGGAGTCTTTCTTCTTGTAAACTCCTTCGGCATTCCACTGTAGTATGTTGAGTGTCCAGGGTATTTGGTCAATAGCTCTTAACCTACTCCTCTATGCCTTGACTCCACAGCACAGGAGAAGGTGACCACCAGTAGTCATGGGTGGACCCGGTGTGAACAGGCGTGGGCGACCGGGTACGTGGTGCGGGCGGTCGGTGTTCGCACCCAATTCAATATGTGACGTGGGTGTAAGCCGGATTCTCGTTGTTAAGGAGGTGGTTATATAGTCTGTAAAGACTATTAGTGACCTATAAACTATCATCATAGGGTTACATATGGGGCGTGCGTGTTCGTGTGAGTGGTTGTGTTAGGGTTACAGTGCTCGTCCTCATAGTGTGGAAGTGATTGTGGAGTGGGCGTAAGACGGATTTTCGTTGTTCAGGAGGCGGTTATATGCTCTGTAGAGACTACTAATGACCTATACACTATCATCAAACAAGGGTAATAGATCTTCAGCGGTTGTGTTAGGGTTACATTTAAAAAATTTAAAACTTTAAAAAGATTTAAAAATTTTAAAAAGTTTCAAAATGTCAGAAACTGAAAGTTAAGTAAGAACCAAGTCTTAAAAGTTTAAAATACTTAAGATTTCAACCAATTTTAACAATTTTAAAAAAGTCTAAAAAAAAATAAAAACTTTTAACAGTTTCAAAATGATTCATACAGTTTCAAAGTTAAGGAAGTAACTAAAGTGGTTGATTTGTTGTCTCTACAGATTGAAATTTTGCTAACACGGAGGGGAGAAGACTTTAGAGTTGTTTATAACCAGAGAAGAGTCCTAAGCGCTGTCCAGTGTTCTCTATTTTTCTGTTGGACGTCCTTGGGTATTAAGATGGCGGTTATTATAAGTTGTAGTGGGGTAGTGGAGGTTGTGAAGATTAAAGATGTTTGTTAAGTGGTGGGGTGGGGGTGGTTGGAAAAATTATTTAAATGGCAATTCCTTGTTAAGAGACAGGGCAGTGGGGTGGAGTAGTGGTGGTCGAGATGCCTATTGGGACTGAGGTGGGACTATTATTGGTGTGTATTGGTTAAGAGTACGATTCGCTTCCACGGGGTGGCGTCGTGGTTAAGCCGGGAGATTGGGAAATAAAACATGTCACATGTTGTATGGTCAGCATTATTGACCAGGGTAAATCCCTATTCAGTGTACCGGATGCGTGTTATTTAAGCCGGATTAGGGGACAATAGCAGTTGTAGTTAATAATCAAAGTGTCCCCTGCATTGTTAAGCACACATACAGAGAAGAAAGACACACAATGGAACAAATAGACACTGAAACACAAAGATACAGAGACTGTGAACAGCACAACCTTCCTGTTAACGGACGCGGATGCCCGAGAAAATTCCTACCATTACTACTACTCCTACCATAGGTTGGCGGGTCCCTACGTCATCGACGTCATATGTAAAAGGCATTAAGTGGGCGGCCGGTGGCGTGAAGAAGTGATTCATAGGTCGCACGGAGGCGGGCGGGTGGTTGTGTGTGAAAAAAAGCATAGCGTTGTCTACAAAACGCCACGTCAGCCCTGTAGTGTCGTGTGCACAAGGCAGATAGTTTATAAAATAGACGGCGTCTCTTGTGAGCAGCTACTCTTTTCTAACTGGTCGTGTTACAGCAAATATTTCACTATTGTTCACGTGTTGACTAGGCTAACCGACAACCTTCGCCACAGAGTTATTTGTGAAACAGCTGATGTGACAAACAGTACTAATATAACAGTGCTCGCTTAGCGTTGTTCGTGTAGTGACATGGTTCAAGCTGTGATGTCAGCATCTGATTTTTGATAAACAGTGAAACATATATTGTTTTGTATTGAGACCAGTGCTTATTGTGTATACACCAGAACTTTTTGTGGTTTTACAAGCGAAAGTGTGGAAGTTCCGTCAGTGCTTTGTAAAACTTGACAGTACAGAACAACACAGTTGTGTGAATTATTCATATACAAGCAATATTAGCAGGACGTTTTATTCTATAATATGGCCAGTACTAGCAAATCTACTTTCACGTGTTCAGTGTGCGACAAATCCTTTTGTGATAAGTATAAGTTCACTCGCCACATTCGGAGCATTCACACCCATGAGGATCAAGTACCTTATGTCATATCTGTGGACATCTTTTCAACAGAAAAGACAATCTACAACGACACTTACGAACACAACACCAGGCACCTATGATTACACCAGAATCAATTCTCACGCCGGCGACGAAAGAAACGTAACTGACAGGTATATATTTCTTCTTCTTCTTCTTCTTCGTTCATCCGGAGTTTTTTTTCGGATGTGATTGCGTTGTGCCTGTTTACAGCAGAGCTGCGTTCTTGCGCCGTTAGGCCGACACATCCGACTTCTGCGGGCATTTGTTGACCGGGTTAACCTTCCCGGGAGGTATATATTTCATCATTATGAATGGTCCCACTGAGGCGGGTAAGCTTATCATGAAGGCTTGGTCACAATTGCCAAAGTGGTCGTCTGCTAGTTGAGTTACACTACGAGGATGTCGTAAATATACATGTGGTCCTGTCCACACCAGAGGACAGGACCACATGTATATTTACGACATCCTCGTAGTGTAACTCAACTAGCAGACGACCACTTTGGCAATTGTGACCAAGCCTTCAATGATAAGCTTACCCGCCTCAGTGGGACCATTCATAATGATGAAATATATACCTGTCAGTTACGTGATAAGTTGTACAATATGAACCTACAACGGTACTTAAGATCACATGACCAGACATCAACATCACTAGAAAGGACGACACCCTTAGACACCCAATACAAGGACCTGACAACACGTCCACATGCACTTATAGTAGCAGAGGGTATCCAACCAAATGATAGGGACAGCTTGGCCGCCCTTAAGGCGTACTGCAAGGATCTGGTGAACATGCTACCTAATCAGGTAGTAAATAAATGTTTTTGCATATCCTTTACAGGACATCGCTGTCAACATCAGCATCTTTCAGCTGAATGTTGATTTCTTGGCAAGATTACGCTCAGTAGTTTGCCATTGCTTTCTGAGCGGCCGGCTCAGTTATCCCGCAAGTCACCAGCGGGGGTCGAACCGCTCCCAGCTCTCGCCATGCTACGAGACTCTGCGTGATAAACGGGATTACGGAGAAAGTGTTGTAACCCCTCGGCCAGAGAGACCAGCAATCAGGTAGTAGTATTAGAAAAAAGTGACGACCAGCGCTACCGGGTGGTTTTGGTATGACACCTTCATAAAAAGAAGTATTCGGATATCTTGGGATGCTGGTTCAACTCTCATGTGTGTCTTCATTCTGGATCCTAAACAAATAAGGTATGTGTGATGACCTCTACAACTCAAGTGCTGTTTGATAGTCATCCAAGCTATAGTCAGATGTGTGATCAGAGCCCGGAGACAGGTAGGACTACTCAGACAACTGTATACCCAAGACCCAAGAAAGAAGATCACTAAAACAGAATCAAATTGTTTTGAATCAAAAAGTTCACTAACCATGTATGTCATTGATTATGATTTGTCGTATGACAGTGATATAGTGATATCACTAAACTGTTTTGATGAATATGGTGTGAACACATCCCACATATTGTGGTGATAAAATATTGAAACGAAGTTTGTTTTGTTTTGTTTGTTGATTTTCTTTAGTGGTTTGTTTTCATGACGTTGTCCTCTTCTTGTCTTTTCTTGTCGGAGAGGGATGAACAGAGACATATACAGACATGTACAGAGACATAAACACTTGATACAGACACGAACAAAGTGGGGGGAAAGTTATGCCAAATACAGAAATATCTCAGCCAACTGGGAAAAAGGTCAGCCAAATACAGAAATAGTTCGGTGAAACGTATGAAAGGTAGAAAATTGTGTTAACCAAATGGGGAAAATGTTGACCAAAATACGAAATGTCTCGGCCAAACATGTAAAAAAGGAGGAACATTTGTTAGCCGAATGGGAAAAAAAAATATTAGCCAAGCAAAGAAATACAGCAGCCAAACTTACAAATACCAAGTCCAAACGTATAGAAAGTAGTATGTATCAAGTCTGCCACCGGTAACATGGTGTCAACAACTTCTCACTATCAGAACGACATGAAAAACAAGAAAACCAGACAGAGGAAAACAGTAACAACATATACTACTACTATTAATAAAACAACCACTACAACAACAACAAACTCTACTACTACTACTACTACTACTACTACTACTACTACTACTACTACTACTACTACTACTACTACTACTACTACTACTACTACTACTACTACTACTACTACTACTACTACTACTACTACTACTACTACTACTACTACTACTACTACCACTACCACTACCACTACTACTACTACTACTACTACTACTACTACTACTACTACTACTACTACTACTACTACTACTACTACTACTACTACTACTACAAAACAACAACAACTACTACTACTACTACTACTACTACTACTACTACTACTACTACTACTACTACTACTACTACTACTACTACTACTACTACTACTACTACTACTACTACTACTACTACTACTACTACTATCACTATCACTACTACTACTACTGCTGCTACTATTACTATTGCTACTACTACTGCTGCTGCTACTACTACTACTACTACTACTACTACTACTACTACTACTACTACTATTATACATATATTTTCCAATGCGTGACGTACTTTGCATACCTGACCAGCTTACAGACTAATTCAGGGTGCCGGATTCGTGCCTTGTTAAGCCGGATTAGTGGAACAAAGCAAGGCGTTATTACTAAAAGTTGCCCTCTGGGTTGTTTTCTGTAACCTTGTCGATGTGGTTGGTATTTGTCTAATATATAGGACACATATAATATACATCCGAGAAACGTCGTTAAGAGGATTACTACAGGAAAAACCTTCGTCTGTCGGTTGTCGAGCCAGGGGACCTAAATCGACATGACCAACATGTGTGAGTGTGATTCTATTACCTCGTCAACACGGTGTCGGAAGTTTAAAATGCTCTGTTCTCTCTCTCTCTCTCTCTCTCTCTCTCTCTCTCTCTCTCTCTCTCTCTCTCTCTCTCTCTCTCTTCTCTCCCTCTCTCTCTCTCTCTCTCTCTCTCTCTCTCTCTCTCTCTAATTACTTCTTGCTGTATACTGTAGTTGGTAGCCTAGTTACGTGACCAATCTATTGTAACTTGTTGTTATTTCTACTGAAATTGCTTGCTGCTAGACACTAATCCGGTCTGTCATAACTTTGCCTGGTGTGTAAATACCTAACCTATCAACCTGTCAGTCACTGTCTATATTTCCTTGTAGGTTAGTTCAAAGACTAATGTTGATACATGTTTAAGAAACACACATTTAGAGAAGCCATTTGAACGACTAATAAGTTGGGTTATTTTTACTTTCACCCGATGTCTAAGGACAAATTTCCCAGGTTGCACTTTACAAAATAAAGCTTTAACTCAATTTTAAACATTAAAAGTGAAAAACGTATATTGGTTACAACAAACAGATGTACCATGTGTTTATTCTGGGTTGTAGTGTTTCCCCTAGGCCAAATCAAGGGTTATTGCAACTACTCAACTGACATCTATTGTCATAATCAAGAACACGACCAAGTTTCACTAAAGAGTTTGGTGTATTGTTGAAAAACACTCTACACGATAGCGCTGAAGAAAGCATTTTTTATTACAAAATTCTAAGTTACACGTACACTGTAGTTACAGTGTCATATCCATCCATCCATCATGTGCCATGCCGGTAAGCGTGGGCGGTCATGTTCTGCCATCTCACTCGATCACCAGAGTCATGGATCAGCTCCGTGTTTCTGTCTCGACCATGCCACAAGGCCAAGCCATCCAGGTACTTGCTTCTAGGTCTTCCCCTTGGTCTGTTCCCCTCGATCTTACCAGTTGTCACCAAATTCTCCAATCAATTTCTTCTCATAACATGCCCAAAGAATTTTGACTGTCTACGTCTAATATCTCTAATCAATTTACGATCTTCATTTGTTTCTTGAAGGACTTGTTCATTGGTCTTTCTGGCTGTCCATAGGATTCTTTGCATTTTCCTCAGAAACCACATCTCTACAGCCATCAGATGTTTTTCAGCCAGACTGCTCGTGCCTTGTGTCATATACATATAAAGTTTTATATCAATAAAGTGATTATGATGATTACAGATGAATATGAGAAGGTAAATTATAATAAATTAGTAAAGTAGCAAGTATATCTTCTTCTTCTTCGTTCATCCGGAGTTTTTTTGTGGATGTGATTGCGTTGTGCCTGTTTACAGCAGAGCTGCGTTCTTGCGCCGTTAGGCCGACACATCCGACTTCTGCGGGCATTTGTTGACCGGGTTAACCTTCCCGGGGGTTTCTTAGGACGTTTGACTCTCACTGTTGTGGTGTTATCCCCCATCCCAGCTGGTCCATATAGAACAGCCAAAGATCCTGGTCAGCCCTCAAGGGAAGGCAGGGGCAGACCATGGGCATTCCCCGCCATCCAAGGAGGCTTCCATACTTGCAAAGCCGATACATAGCGCTCTGATACAGGGCTTACCCAAGGAATCGTCACGTCGTGCACATGGCTGCTTAGCCTCACTTCCGTATATTGGGCCTTCCGTTCACCACAGGCTGTTCTTCCGGAAACCAGAAGTCTGCAGATGACATCCACACAGTGAGCTTTCGATTCGGACATTCCATGTAATGGATTTGCTATCCAAGCAATATTCCATTTCGTGCCACTAGGACACTTTTCCACCTTTTATGAAGCTCACACAGTGAGCTTTTGATTCGGACTTTCCACGTAATGGATTTGCTATCCAAGCAATATTCCATTTCGTGCCACTAGGACACTTTCCCACCTTTTATGAAGCCCACACAATGGGCTTTTGATTCGGACTTTCCACGTAATGGATTTGCTATCCAAGCAATATTCCATTTCGTGCCACTAGGACACTTTTCCACCTTTTATGAAGCCCACACAGCAAGCTTTCGATTTGGACTTTCCACATAATGGATTTGCTATCCAAGCAATATTCCATTTCATGCCTCTGGGTCTTCATGCACCTTTAAATGTCAACCTGTATGTAGTTTAAGTTAGCTGCGGTCAACTTTAGCTTGTTGATATCTCCATAGAGCTTGACCTCAAATGAAGCAGGTGTTGGCCAAAATATCTTTCTCTGTTCTGCATACGTTGGGCAATCCTGCAGCAAATGTTTTGCTGTCATTTTTCCAGTTCTACAATTACATTCATCGGTATCTCCTATCTTTAAGTTTATTGAACAAGTGGTATTTCAGCCTGTTATGTCCTGTGCGGAGTCTGAAGATTGCTACTTGTTCTCTTCGGTCGAGTTTGTAATATGCATCATCCTTCTGATGGCCTGGATGCTCAGATTCCCATTTGGTTCTATAAGTGCTTTTTATCAACCTCTTTGCCTCATTATAGGTTATGTCTATGTCAGGCTGTGGTAGTCGTCCGCCCTCTTTTGCCAGTCTGTCAGCCTCTTCGTTTCCAGGTATACTGCAATGTGATGGGATCCACTGTATTACAACTTTTTTGGATTTCTGGCATAGACCATGGAGTGTTGCTCTTAGGTCAGCTAGTTCTGTGCTGTTATTGCTCTTCAGTATTGAGACAGCTGACTTTGCATCTGTGAAGATAGCTATTTGCCTCTCTTTATTTTCCTCCATCAGGAGCATTTCTGCTGCAGTTGTCAGAGCCTCTACCTCCGCTTTGAAGCTACTTGAAAATTTTCCAGTTGCCATTGAATGTGTTTTTTTCACTCCATTTTTTAAATTTAGGAGAATTCCTCCTCCTCCATTCTCTATTCGAATTTTTGGCTGATCCATCTGTATATGCATGGGTCCAATTCCTGCTTGGGTAATGTTCTTTTATGTAGTTTAGGGTTATTTCTCTTCTTTCGGTTTCATGCTGAGTGTTCTTTTTCTCAATACCAGGAATGTTTTCTATCATCTCAGGCAGTTGCTGCTGTCTCCAAGCTGGGAACTTGTGTGCATTGTGTATGGGCTTGACTGTTGATATGTTAAGTATAGGATCTGCCCTAATCCTTCGTTTTGCAGTTTCTACAAAGTTGCTACGCTTCAGTCTTCCCTTTTCAAAACCATTAAATCTGTTGTACATAGGGTGGTCTGTCAATCTTCTAAATTTTTCTGCTTGTTGCTGGGCTCTGCTATCTCTTCTATCCTGCATTGGTTGTAAACAAGTGATCTTTTCTAGTTCATTAATAGGCGTTGTCTTCAGGCTTCCAGTTATGATTCGCATTCCTTGGTTTTGGACTCTTCTTATTTTGTTAAAGTTTGACTTAGCTGCTGTTGCCCAAGCTGCGATGCCATCTTCCAGTACTGGCCTCACCCATCCAGTATATAACTTCTTGAGAACTTTCTCATCTGCTCCCCACGTTGTACCAGCAAGCTTTTTCATGATTGCCATTCTCTGCCTTGCTCTTGTTCGATTTTTCTCAACCTGTGTCTTCCATGTCAGGCGACGATCGAAGGTGACTCCTAGATAGTTTGGATTTTCTTCATGGCGCAATATTTTCCATTCAATACCAGCTTAGGTTGCTGAGTTTTATTTGAGAGGGAGAACACTGTGCATGTTGTTTTCTCCTCACTTATCTTCACTAGCCATGATTTTGACCAGTCCTCTAGCGCTAATAAGGCTTGCTGTATTCTGCTGTTAGCTGTACTAATATATTCTTCAGACTCCCCCGATGTGTCTCCACCTTGACGTGGTGGGGGAGCTTGCGTGTCCCATCGACCCCATTTGCTTGTCGATGGATGAAAAACTACATATCGGACAGCTTATGGGATAGGGACCAGACTAAGAGAGACACAACCTGCTGCTCTGCAGGTATAGACTGAGGATAACAGTCAAAAGTTTAAAAGGTGCACGAAGGCAGACGTTTTTGGTCCGGACAAAACTCTTAAGGCTCCCTGTCGAGGGCTGTGGCTGAACGCCTCTAAGCCACAAACCCTCGGATCTGAGAGCCAGGCCGATACCAGTCTACCGGAAACTCTTAAGGTTCACTGTCGAGGGCTGTAGCTGAACGCCTCTAAGCCACAAACCCTCGGATCTGAGAGCCAGGCCGATACCCGTCTACCGGAAAATAGAAACATGATACTGAGCAAGCTACATGCTCAGGTCTGATACATGTTCGAAGGCTCTCAGCTGGGGGATATGAGAGATTCCCGGATGAAGGGGCCTGGCCGTTTCCCGTACACTGCTGCACGAAGGTAAGGTGCTGAGCCGGCAGCACATGTAGCCTACCTCGTGAGCGAGTACAAAAAAGTCAGAAAAGTGCCCCAGTCGAAGGGTTACGGAAACTGTCCGTATCTAACTCATAAAGAGTGTAGACAAAAGTGGAAGAATGTCTCATCAACGCGAAATGGAACGCACGGCGAGCGAACCTATTGCGTGGTCTGAAGTCACAAGCAAAAGCTTACCGAGTGGATGTCACTCGCAGTCTGACCGCTCCTGGCGTGTGATTGAGCGATCAGTGGCAAGTGGGATGCCCAACACATGGAAGTGAGGAACTAAAGCAGCCATGAGCAGGACGTGGAAACTCCTTGGGTGAGCCCAGTCTCAGAGCAATATGTGCCGGCTCTGCAATTATGGAAGCCTCCTTGGATAGCGAGATAATGCCCATGGTCTGCCCCTGCCTTCCCTTGAGGGCAGACCACGATATCGTTGATCGTTCTATCTTGACCAGCTGAGATGTGGGTGACATTACAACAGTCTAACGTGTCTCGAAACCAGAGGAAGGCTAACCTCACTAAAAAATGCCCGCCGGAAGTCGGAAGTGTCGTCCTACGGGTGGCAAACTAAAAATTGACACTACGCAATTACGTCCGAGTGAAATGTCTCGCCCGAATGTCTCTCGTGCTAGGAACAGCTCTGACTACCTAGTTTCCGAATGCCGCTCTTGTTCGGAACAGCTCTGACTAGGTAGTTTCCGAATGTCTGTCGTGCCTGGAACAGCTCTGATGGGCGCAACGACAAGCACATGTCCGAAAACTCGCTGAGTGGATGCCGTCTGCAAACCTGTCTGGTTTGTGCGGGAATGGCCCGGGGAAAATGAAATGACCAATATATTGAAGTGAGGATTTAAAGCAGCCATGAGCAGGACGTGACGATTTCCCTCGGTGAGCCCAGATCCAGGGCGTTATGTGTCGGCCCTGCAACTATGGAAGCAACCTTGGATGGCGGAAAATGCTATGGACTGTCCCTGCCTTCCTTTGAGGGATGACCGTTGTCTTCGACAGTTCCAACTTGGCCAGCATGGTTGTAGATGGCACCACAAAAGTGAGAGTCTCCCAGGAATGCTACCTGGTCAAAAAAGCACGCTAAAGTCGATGTGTTGGCCTACGGGTTTAGGCCCAAGGGCGCATAACAGACACACCGCAATGACATCTGAAAAAACACTCCGGATGAACGAAAAGAAGAAGATATTCTTCAGATGTCCATATGGCTAGGTCATCTGCAAAGGAGGATGTGTGTACTCTGGCAGGAAAATTTTCTGTGATGTCATTTATATATGCTAGGAATAATGTTGGTGAAAGAACTCCTCCTTGGGGGACACCTTGCTCCAGCAGCATCATTTTGCTTGTTTGTCCTTGTACTTTTGTCCTGGCAGCTCTGTTCTCAAGGTAGTGGCTGATCCATTTATACATTTTCCCACAAACATGCATGTTTTGCAGTTTTACTTTCAGTCCTTCCTTCCATACTTTATCAAATGCTTTTTCTAAATCTATCCAGACTGCTAGTGTGTGCTTTTTCTCTTGGAAGGCATCCTCTATTTCCTGAGCTATATAGGTTATTTGATCTTCAGTGGATCTGTACTTTCTGAATCCTGCTTGATGTGGTGTTAAGAGTTTGTTTTCTTCCAGATGCCATGTTAGCTTGCCATTGATAATGCGTTCCATTAATTTTCCTACACAGCTAAGTAGACTGATAGGTCGATAGCCATTTGGTTCTTCCAGGTCTTTTCCTTTCTTTGGGACTGGTATTAGTATAGCTTCCTTCCAAGCCTGTGGGACTATTCCTCTCTTCCAGCTGTTATTTAGGACTGCTAGTAGTTTCTTCTTTGCCTTGGTGCCTAGTCCTATTAGCATTTCATTTGTGATTCCATCCTTTCCTGGTGATTTCTTCTTTTTTAGGGTATTCATTGCCTGTTCCATTTCTTCCATTGTTAGATTTGCCATCATATATTCTGCTGCTGTCTCTGTATTTCTATGATGTATCTGTTTGTCTTTGATTGCTTTCTTCTGTTCAGTTGTAATATCAATGTGGTTTGCATTTGCATAGTGTTCCATTAGTGCATTTGCAGCCTTTTTTCCTGTAAGCAAGGCATTTCCTTGTTTAATTGTTATTTGTTTGTTTCTAGGTCCTTCATTGTTCATGGCTTTCACTAGTTTCCATAGTTTGTTTCCATCCCTGTCAAAATTCAGGTTTTCTGTTTTTTCCCTCCAACAATCTCTTGTTGTTTGATTTACTGTTCTTTTATATTTTGCTGAGATGGCTTTGAGAGAGGTGTTCGCTTCAATTGTTTGTTCTCTCTCTGCTGTCTTCCTGGCATCTTCAACTTTGTCCTCCAAACTTTGTAGTTCTTCAGTCCAGTATGGTTTGTAATTTTTCCTCGCTCCTCTAGGAATGGACTCAGTGGCTGCCTGTATTATCGCTCTGTTTAGACTTTCCACCATTTGCTTTATGTTGCCATATCGTGTATTTATGTTTTCACAATATTTGTCTGTTAGTATGGCAAATCTGTCCCAATCTGCTCGTTTGTAATTCCAGCGGGGCAAGGGCTTTTGCTCCTGTGGAACATACTCCATATTCATTACAAGCTTGATTGGTCTGTGGTCACTACCTGCTAATTGGTCCAGCACATGGCGATCGATTTTGTGGAGGATGTCTCCTGTGCAGAAAGCTAAGTCTGGAGTAGAAGTGGTAAGCCATCTTCTGGAGTAGAAGCTCGGTGTGTCATCCGCTTTGTTGAGTAGATGGAGATTTGAGTCTATTTCCCAGTCCTCCAATTCATCTCCTCTTTTGTCAGTATCTGGGTATCCCCATCTTTCTGAACGGCTATTAAAGTCTCCGACAATAATGCAGTTTGTGTCAGTTATTTTCATGTTTGAGAGTGTAAGGTCCTTATCTGCTGGGCTATACAGATTGTAGATTCTTATTTTCACGTCCTTTATCATTATATCAACACCTATAATTTCCGTTTGGTTGTCAGAGATCACAGATACTTCGCTGCAAGGTATTGTATTTCGTGTAAGTATTAGAACTCCTCCTTTGTGTCCTTCGCGGTCGAAACGTGTGGCCTGATATCCTCTGACTGAGAATTTGTGATTGGCGTTGAGGTGTGTCTCTTGAATGCATGCCACATCTATTCTATCTTTATGAAGACGCTGTGTTAGGGAGTCTTTCTTCTTGTAAACTCCTTCGGCATTCCACTGTAGTATGTTGAGTGTCCGGGGTATTTGGTCAATAGCTCTTAACCTACTCCTCTGTGCCTTGACTCCACAGCACAGGGGAAGGTGACCACCAGTAGTCATGGGTGGACCCCCTCGAGGCAGGGGGCCCGGCACTATCGCCGCCTGATGGGACTTCACGGGATTAGCACCATAACGATTAATTTTGATTTGTGACATCATGAATTAAATTACGTTGCACTGCTTTGTCAAGCCTGTGGCTCAGTACATCCGATTTCGACAAGCATTTATTTGGGATGCTTTCCCTAGCCTTTGACTGTCCCCAGTCTACCTACAAGGCAGCAGGTTTTACGTTGCACTGCTTTGTCAAGCCTGTGGCTCAGTACATCCGATTTTGACAAGCATGTATTCGGGGTGCTTTCCCTAGCCTTTGACTGTCCCCAGTCTACCTACAAGGCAGCAGGTTTGTGTGTCTCTTCGTCTGGTCCCTCTCCCTTGACCTGTCCGACATGGGTGGCCCTACCAGTAGCTGTGCTACCGTCGGCATAGCTCTTGGGGTCATTGGGACGCACAAGCCCCTCTACCTCGTCACGGTGGACACACAGCAGAGGGGGTAGCAAGTATATAATAATTGCATTACCACAAATGAATAATTACACACAGTAGATACACTGTTACGATTTACTTTGTTATGACATACACGGTAAAATGTTACAAGGAAGTCATTTAACATATTAACAACTATTATAATTACACTATTAGAGGAGCAATTAAATATATAACTACCAGCAGTTTCAATTGACCACGGTACAATATCGTCATCAAAGGTCTGGGGAACATTAACCGTACCCCTATTCAATAAACTTCCAGCTACTTGAAATTATTCTTCGAGAAACATCGTCATTGCTAGCATCGACCCGTATCACACCATCACCATCTACAACTCTCTGTTAAATGTACTCTATTTACTATATTTTCTACGCTGTTCTCTGTATTTCATAACATTTCATTCATCTACCTGTCTCCAATTCTGCTTATTTCCAATAAAGACCATATCTGTCGCAGAGTACATTTCACTTTTTCTCGTTTATCAACATTTTCCCATTTCACAACTGCAAGCTCATAATCTCTGTATTGTTGACATTTCCACAGTCTGCTTTATTATTATCACTTTCCTTAATTACAGCTGACAACTGAAGTATTTCTTACCAGGTACTAAATTTTAACTGAATATTTCCAAGGGCTTCAAGTGCAACATCTTTCATTGTCTCAATATTTGGTCGTTGTCTCAATGTTTGGTCGTTGTGTCATTTTTCAATAGATGTAGATTAAGGACATAATAGGGCAAACAAAAGCTGTATCTCAGAAAAGGAAAAGTATCTTATGCAATAAGTTACATCCCTTAATTTTCTTATTTTTTATTGTTTAAATTTACTTTTTTCAAATATTATTTTTGAAGTTTAATTTTTAAAATTTATTTTTAACTTTCATAAAAGTAACTTATTGCATAAGATACTTTTCCTTGTATATGTTGTTACTGTTTTCCTCTGTCTGGTTTTCTTGTTTTTCATGTCGTTCTGATGGTGAGAAGTTGTTGACACCATGTTACCGGTGGCAGACTTGATACATACTACTTTCTATATGTTTGGACTTGGTATTTGTAAGTTTGGCTGCTGTATTTCTTTGCTTGGCTAATATTTTTTCCCCATTCGGCTAACAAATGTTCCTCCTTTTTTACATGTTTGGCCGAGACATTTCATATTTTGGTCAACATTTTCCCCATTTGGTTAACACAATTTTCTACCTTTCATACGTTTGAACGAACTATTTCTGTATTTGGCCGACCTTTTCCCCAGTTGGCTGAGATATTTCTGTATTTGGCATAACTTTTCCCCGACTTTGTTCGTGTCTGTATCAAGTGTTTATGTCTCTGTACATGTCTGTATGTGTCTCTGTTCATCCCTCTCCGACAAGAAAAGACAAGAAGAGGACAACGTCATGAAAACAAACCACTAAAGAAAATCAACAAACAAAACAAAACAAAAAAACTTGGTTTCAATGTTATATCACCAAAATATGTGGGGTGTGTTCACACCATATTCATCAAAACAGTTTAGTGATATCACCATATCACTGTCATACGACAAATCATAATCAATGACATACATGGTTAGTGAACTTTTTGATTCAACACAATTTGATTCTGTTTTAGTGATCTTCTTTCTTGGGTCTTGGGTATACAGTTGTCTGAGTAGTCCTACCTGTCTCCGGGCTCTGATCACACATCTGACTATAGCTTGGATGACTATCAAACAGCACTGGAGTTGTAGAGGTCATCACACATACCTTATTTGTTTAGGATCCAGAATGAAGACACACATGAGAGTTGAACCAGCATCCCAAGATATCCGAATACTTCTTTTTATGTAGGTGTCATACCTAAACCACCCGGTAGCGCTGGTCGTCACTTTTTTCTAATACTACTACCTGATTGGGTAACATGATCGACAGATTCTAGCAGTACGCCTTAAGGGCGGCCAAGCTGTCCCTATCATTTGGTTGGATATCCTCTGCTACTATGAGTGCATGTGGACGTGTTGTCAGGTCCTTGTATTGGATGTCTAAGGGTGTAGTCCTTTCTAGTGATGTTGATGTCTGGTCATGTGATCTTAAGTACCGTTGTAGGTTCGTATTGTACAACTTATCACGTAACTGACAGGTATATATTTCATCATTATGAATGGTCCCACTGCGGCGGGTAAGCTTATCATTGAAGGCTTGGTCACAAGTGGCAAAGTGGTCGTCTGCTAGTTGAGTTACACTACGAGGATGTCGTAAATATACATGTGGTCCTGTCCTCTGGTGTGGTGTTTCTTTCGTCGCCGGCGTGGGAATTGATTCTGGTGTAATCATAGGTGCCTGGTGTTGTGTTCGTATGTGTCGTTGTAGATTGTCTTTTCTGTTGAAAAGATGTCCACAGATATGACATAAGTGTACTTGATCCTCATGGGTGTGAATGCTCCGAATGTGGCGAGTGAACTTATATTTATCACAAAAGGATTTGTCGCACACTGAACACATGAAAGTAGATTTGCTAGTACTGGCCATATTATAGAACAAAACGTCCTGCTAATATTGCTTGTATATGAATAATTCACACAACTGTGTTGTTCTGTACTGTCAAGGTTTACAAAGCACTGACGGAACTTCCACACTTTCGTTTGTAAAACCACAAAAAATTCTGGTGCATACACAAGCAATGTGAGGACTGCTTCTCAATAAGCACTGGTCTCAATACAAAACAAAATATGTTTCACTGTTTATCAAAAATCAGATGCCGACATCACAGCTTGAACCATGTCACTACATGAACAACGCTAAGCGAGCACTGTTATATTAGTACTGTTTGTCACATCAGCTGTTTCACAAATAACTCTGTGGCGAAGGTTGTCGGTTAGCCTAGTCAACACGTGAACAATAGTGAAATATTTGCTGTAACACGACCAGTTAGTAAAGAGTAGCTGCTCACAAGAGACGCCGTCCTGAATAGTACACTGAAAAAAGATTTACCCTGGTCAATAATGCTGACCATACAACATGTGACATGTTTTATTTCCCAATCTCCCGGCTTAACCACGACGCCACCCCGTGGAAGAGCATCGTACTCTTAACCAACACACCAATAATAGTCCCACTTCAGTCCCAATAGGCATCTCGACCACCACTACTCCACCCCACTGCTCTGTCTCTTAACAAGGAATTGCCATTTAAACAATTTTTCCAACCTCCCCCACCCCACCACTTAACAAACTTCTTTAATCTTCACAACCTCCGCTACAACTTATAATAACCGCCATCTTAATATTTAAATTTTCATAACCTCCCAGCTTAGCCATGACGCCACCCTGTGGAAGAGCATCGTACTCCTAACCATTATACATCACCAATAGTCCTACACCTCAATCCCGATAGACAGCTCGGCCACCATGACTACACCCCCACCTCTTAACAACGAATTTCATTAAGTCACACACACTACAATTAATAATACCGGCCACTTATAGACGAGGAAGCCGACATATTGTTAGCAGAAGACCTGGATGGCTTATACAAACTACCCAAGGACGTCCAACAGAAAAATAGAGAACACTGGACAGCGTTTATGACTCTTCTCTGGTTATAACCCTTTCTTTACTGACGGTACTTTTAAGTACCACTCACTTCAAATGGCTATATTGTTACAATCTGATCATGAATCCTGACGGTACTTAAAGGTCTATCTAAAATAACACTGCTTGTTTCCCAGGTAGGTGGCGTGAATGTTTGGAAGCGATCTGGGCATGCGCAATACATTTTGGGCATGCACAATACAAGTTATCGATAAAATAATTCAGGATACAAAGGGATAAACAACTCTAAAGGCTTCTCCCCTCCGTGTTAGCAAAGTTTCAATCTGTAGAGACAACAAATCATCCACTTTAGTGATCAGTAGTTACTTCCTTAACTTTGAAACTGTTTGAATCATTTTGAAACTGTTAAAATGTTTTTTAATTTTTAAGACTTTTTTAAAATTGTTAAAATTGGTTGAAATCTTAAGTTTTTAAAAACTTTTAAGACTTGGTACTTACTTAACTTTCAGTTTATGACAGTTTGAAACTTTAAAAAAAATTTAAATGTAAATTTTTTAAAAAAATTTCTTAAAATTGGTTGAAATCTTGTGATTTTTAAACTTTGAACGCATGGTACTTGCGTAACTTTCAGTTTCTTACATTTTGACACTTTTTAAAATGTTTTATATTTCTTTTTTAATTGTTAAAATTGGTTGAAATCTTGCGATTTTAAAACTTTTAACACGTGGTTCTTACTTAACTTTCAGTTTCTGACATTTTGAAACTGTAAAATTTAAAAATTTTTTTAATTTTTTAACTTTTTTAAATGTAACCCTAACACAACCGCTGGAGATCTATGACCCTTGTTTGATGATAGTGTATAGGCCACTAGTAGTCTCTACAGAGCATATAATCGCCTCCTGAACAACGAAAATCTGTCTTACACCCACTCCACAATCACTTCCCCACCATGAGGACGAGCTCTGTAACCCTAACACAACCACTCACACGAACACGCACGCCCCATATGTAACCCATGATGATAGTTTATAGGCCACTAATAGTCTCTACAGACCATATAACAACCTCCTTAACAACGAGAATCCGGCTTACAACCACTTCCCCACCATGAGGACGAGCACTGTAACCCCAACACAACCACTCACACTCACACGCACGCCCCACATGTAACCCTATGATGATAGTGTATAGGCCACTAATAGTCTCTGCAGACTATATTACTGCCTCCTTAACAACGAAATATGTCTTACACCACGTCACATATTGAATTGGGTTCGAACACCGACCGCCCGCACCACGTACCTGGTCGCCCACGCCTGTTCACACCCACCACACCCACCACACGCACACGCACCGATCACCGACTTTTAAAGGGATGTAATAGTGCCAGAAAAGATGGATTCATGAGTTATATCCCTTTGGATCGTGTGACGTCACATAGGGCTATAGAGAGAAATATTCCGGATCGGATCTGGAATCTGATGTGGAAAATGCGCATACTATACTACTCCCCAAGCACCCATTGAAGCAGGCAGGCTGTGGCGGATCAGCACCAAATTGGCTGGGATATGCCCAACCTGAGGCAGGCGGTAGCTGATCAGTGACACCTGTATGTGTCTCCCACCGTCAGAGGCAACCCGTGGCGCCCCATGTCTACACCAACTGACAAGGACTTATAACCCGTAAATGTAACATTTCGCTTTGATTCCGAGACCGGTTAAGACCAGGGATGGAGTTATTACCTCCCCATAGCACAAAGCCTGGGTTAAAATATAGAGACCACGTGTTGCCCATGCATCATGACCCCTCTCTCGGCCTGCCTAGTTCACTCCAGAGGAAAGGTAATTCCAATGCTTCTGGAACAAGACAAGCTGCAGAAGCTGCCGGATCAGCAAAGCAATGCTCTATCTGTCCGCCTGTCGGAGCTTCGATCCTAGACCAGCTGCCAACCAAGGATTAGGGCCTGGTCTGCCCTACCATGACATTTTGTCTTTAGGTTGCATTTCCTCGCACCAGGATAAGGCTTGTACACTCCCAATTGCGCTCTTCCGCCCGAAGCCATTGGCACAGTGTGGGGTGTCGGGTTTGGTAAGCGCCGCCCCACAATCAGCGCTAACAGAAGCAGGTAGTACTTATTAACACTTCGGCCTGACTACCTTATCAGTGTGTGTGTGTGTGTGTGTGCGCGCGCGCGCATTAGTGTGCGTGTGTATATATATATCTCGAAGTCTACGTGGCTCTTAATACACCTACAATGATATCATAAGCAACGCTAAGGAAATTACCCTCCCCACCCCCGACCAAAAAAAGGAAAGCGAAATGAACTCAGTTACATCAGAACTACTGATCTGTTTCATTCTTGTGGGCTGAAAACGTATGTAATAAAATCCGTTATAGAAGAAGGTTAACATCAGAGCAACGTAGAATAACACAAAATCAAACGGTAAACGTACATTCAATAATGAAGAAATGGGCTGCAAAAATCGACAAAAACTATAGAGACTACGAAGAGGAAACGGAAAACAGATGGTAGCAGTTCAAGGGAAAGGGTCATGATTCAAACTTGAATTAATGGAACTGCTGTAAAGTCGTTTCTTCTCACATGTGTGTGGTGTATATATGTATATAGTGTGTTTCTGACATGTGTGTATATATGTATATAGTGTGTTTCTGACATGTGTGTATATATGTATATAGTGTGTTTCTGACATGTGTGTATATATGTATATAGTGTGTTTCTGACATGTGTATATATGTATATAGTGTGTTTCTGACATGTGTGTATCTATATCTATAAAACAAAGTGTATGTATGTAAATATATATGTAAATATATATGTATGTCCTTTATTTGTTCGCGAACGGCCCATCCGATTGAGATGAAAATTTTCTACACGCCTTCCTTTCATTCCAGAGCTGTCAACTGTCATAGTTGTTTTTTCTTCTTCTCCTCCTCCCTCCTCCCCCTCCCAAAATACGTACGTAAATATATGATGATGATGATGAAAGAATCCCCGAACCAAAACGCTAGGGAAAGGGAAGAAAATGACGTGACTACACAGAATCGTCACACGGCAATCATCATCATCAAGTGCCGTGCCGGCTGGCGTAGGCGTTCATGGCTCTCCGTAGATCTCAGTCTTTGGTTTTTTGTATCAAATCTGCTGCTGATATTCCTCCATGCCACGGCAATATCAATAACAATTCATCTTTTTATGTGTAAGGAAGTTATCTACAGTCGTGTAGAAGGGAAGAACTAGACGAGTATGAATTCGGAATGGCGAACTCTCTCCTCCTCTCTTCTCCTCCCTCCACCCTTCTCCTCTCCATCCTCCCTCTCATCCCTCTCCCTCCTCCTTCTCCATCTTCCTCTCATGTATATAGTGTGTTTCATGAAGTTGTATCTTCTGACATGTCTGTATATATGTATATAGTGTGTTTCATGAAGTTGTATCTTCTGACATGTCTGTATATATGTATATAGTGTGTTTCATGAAGTTGTATCAAGTGTGTATTTGTTGTTTGTGTACTGACGAAGGCTTTGGCCACAACTTCCATTTTAATTATAATTAGACATAACTGACCTGCCTGAACATTGTTTTATCCTGTTTTATCTGTTTACACAATCAGATCGTGAGAATTTGACACATGTCTGTGTGTGATGACGAAATGACTAAAATATCGGTACAATTCTCAGTCCTATATTCACCTGAAATATAACGGCTGATGCGGACAGAGCAGTTGGTCACACTGACATCGTAGCGCGTTCGTCCTAACAGCAACCATCAACTGACAATGTCTCTCAGAATATGTTCTCTCATGGTGATCGCGTGTGTAGCTTTTTCTCATGGTAATCAGTGGAAACTGGACAAGACCAGAGACAACAAGCGACAAGGTTTCTATTTCACTTTAGTTACAATGATATTTGTGGTGTATGTTGTATTCCCCCAACCCTAGGCCGATAATATTTAGTTATAACTGGACATTGTTTGTTAGCTTCTTACGAGTTAGCTGTTGTTGTAACTAAGTTCATTTCGCTTTTCTTTTTCTTTCTTTTTTGTCGGGGGAAGTGGAGGATTATTTCCTTAGCGTTGCTTATGATATGATTGTAGGTGTATTAAGAGCCACCTCGACTTCGAGATATATATACACACGCACACTCGCGCGCAGGCACACAACACGCACGCACACACGCACACACACGCACGCACGCACGAACTGACGCGCGCGCGCACACACACATACACACTGATAAGGTAGTCAGGCCGAAGTGTTAAGGGCTGTGACGTATTAAGCATTCAGATTTTGTCGAGGTCACGACATTATAAGATGGCTTGACCAGTTCCCGTCCTCGCTGCTTGTCCTTCTTGCATATTTCCCTCCCCCCCCCTCTCAAATTAAGCACATATCTATGAGGAGTTAATGATGTGAGGCCAATCCCAGAACCGTTCATCCATCATGTGCCATGCCGATATGCGTAGGCGGTCATGTTTTGCGATCTCACTCGATCACAAGAGTCGTGGATCAGCTCCGTATTTCTATCTCGACCATGCCACGTTGCCAAGCAATCCAGGTAGTTACTTCTCGATCTTCCCCTTGGTCTCTTCCCTTCTATCTTGCCAGTTGTCACCAAGTTTTCCAATTAATTTCTTCTCATAACATGCCCCATAACTGTTGACTGGCTACGTCTAATGTCTCTAATCAGTTTACGACTTCATTTTTTTTCTTGAAGGGACTTGTTCATGGTTTTCTATCTGTCCATAGTATTATTTCCATTTTCCTCAGAAACCCCATTTCCACAGTCATCAGCGTGTCTGCTCATTGTCCAAGCTTCACATCCATACAAAAGTATAGGTTCTATGTAGCACTTCAACACTCTTTTTCTCGTTTCAATTGATATCTTTTTATTGGTCATTATGTTTTTCATCTTGCAAAAGGCTACCTTCGCAATAGACATTTTTGTTCTAATTTCTTCAAGGCATCTGCCATAAGATGTTATGACTGTTCCGAGATAACTGTACCGATTAACTTGTTTAAGAATATGCCTATTTACTTGCATATTACATTATGGTATTTCCTTCTTCCCAGTTACGATCATAATCTGTCTTCTTACAATTCACTTCTAACCCTAGTTGTTCACTGTATGCAACAACCCCATCTACTAAATTTTGCAGGTCCTGTTCATTGTCTGCAATCAAGACTGTATCATCTGCATATCTAATGTTATTGATGTATCGTCCCCCAATGTTGATTCCTTCCATATCTTCTATATTTCTGAAAATATTTTCACTGCATAGGGAAAAAAGATCAACCCTAGAACAGTACTGATTAAACAGATCAAGCGGCCACGTTTTTGTCAGTTAGGATAATAACATGAGAACCCACCGTGCTATTGCACATAATTGGGAAGGACTTGGGGGGCCCTGCAGGAGATGAACAAATGTATGGGGGGGGGGGGCTTGGCGTGATGTTGGCTGGAGGCCTACGCTACACTGGGAGATAAAAGAGGTGGGGGAGGAGGAGGGGAGAGACGAAGAAGAAGAAGAAGAAGAAGAGAAGGAAGAAGCAGAAGAAGAAGAAGAAGAAGAAGAAGAAAAGAAGAAGAAGAGGAAGAAGAGAAGAAGCAGCAGCAGCAGCAGCAGCAGTTCATGCCGACATTGTAACCACATGGTCATGTCACTTACACTGAGTGCAGGATTGTAGATAAATATTTCTATAGCGATCTTTATGGTGATGCATTTTGGTTGATGTATTTACAGAAACATGCGGCAACCTAGAGTTCCAGTGCAGTAGCGGCTGGTGCATCCAAGTTGACTGGCGGTGTGACACTGAGAGAGATTGCCCAGACAACTCCGACGAACTGAATTGCCGTGAGTATTGTTTCAGGGCCTTATGTATGAGACAACCAGTGTAGCATGGCGCCGGAGTATCATTATTCTCACTTTTGGGGTTAGAACAGAGGACAACACAGACTGGTGACCAGCAGCGCGACATTCAGAGCACGTTAGTGGGCCAGCTGTGAGTGACACACTGCAAGATGCAAGTACTCAACTAAACGACTCTTCTACACGACTTAACGCGCATTGAGCATATGGGGCCAGACCCTATTTGTATAGACCAATCGGCACTCGACGGGTGATTAGGTCAGTATCACGGCCGGCACCTTTACTTCCGAAAAAAAATGTCCTGTACCCATTTTAGGCTGTGTGGACCTGGCAGTCCAGGCAAATGTTAAACATTCGAATCTGCCGCCATGTGGATCGAATTAAGATGATTGTCTACAATTGGAGACATTTTATTCGTTTGTTTAAACTATCTAATTTGAAAGGAAATCTTAATGCAGCATTTCAAGGGGGTGTATTGTATGCTCAATTGCCTTGACAACTGATTACGTAACCCCCGGAAAAGAAGTGCGAGACCCCTACAAGGGGTGTCCAAATGTAGTAGGTTGTGGAACGACCTCAAGATATGGTGGCAACTGTGATATAGCCATAATGCTTAGATGATAAGCAGTAAGTAACAAGCACATACTACCACCAGTACTGGGGGGTGGGGGGGGGGCGTGGGGGGCTAGCTGGTGGCGCTGCTGCTCTCACTAAAATATATGTCGAACGATGCGAGCTCCGTACAAACATGAACTGCTATAAGCGCAATCCGCGAGGACAGGACAGCTGGGCAAACAAACCACACAGCTGTCTTGCAGGTTCCAGAGGAAAGGGCCACGGGAAACAACGCACGCCGAAAAAACGAATTCTGAACAAAAGAAGAAATTATAGGTGACCCCAAGAAGACGACGGACTTCACCCCGGCATCCGAACTGCAGATGTAGCATGCTCGGCAGCCTCGCCATCAAGACCAAGATTAATCAGTAAAGAGATGTGGTACGTTTTATAGCGTCGGGGGCATATCGACAAGGAAATGCTTCTGTTAATTATTCTTGAGTTACGTTTTCTTTTAATTAGAAAAAAAATTTTTTATGCGCTTGCTAGCTTTGAACTCAAGTGTAGTCCGCTCACACAACTTCTAATAGTGCTGGACTCAGTTTTGTGTGTGGATTAGCTTTCCATATTAACAGTGTTCCTCGCCATAAGGCGAACCCACTCCGACTTCAGAGGTACTTGTAATTTACGTCTCCAAGGCAAGGACGACAGGTCAACATTTTAGCCCAACTGACCGGAGTAGGGGTTGAGACCCTTACCTCGGCATCAGCTCATTGGATGTGTAAGAACGCTCGTTCTTATCTATTCGGCCATGCTGACCTACTTGAGTTGAGTTAAGTTGAAAGCCGATATCACAACAAGATTTGGTAACTGTTTCTAAATAACATTGGCGCTTACGTGCTCCTAGTACTTCAGAAGGGGTACAAATGATACAGTGACGTAGATGAAAGTGATCTTATGTTATCGCAATGTAAGCATTCTAGCGGCGTTTTCAGCGGTTTTCATAACGTTTGATTCCATTGGCCACCCGACCAAGGCCATTTGTGTGCGGTTCTCGCTGGTGTGAGCAAGAGAGCTGTGAGAATACTTGTTTTTAAAATGTGTGTGTGTGAGTGTGTGTGTGTGTGTGTGTGTGTGTGTGTGTGTGATCAAGAGAGCTTTGAGAATACTTCTTTTAAAATGTGTGTGTGTGTGTATGTGTGTGTGTATGTGTGTGTGTGTGTCTGTGTGTGTATGTGTGTGTTTGTTTGCAACTGTAATTGTACAAATTAATCGGTACTCTGCAAAACAAACACAAAGCATCTATTGAAATCGGTTACTAAAATAATTTTTAAAAGAAGATGGCTTTAATTGACAAATAAACCAGCAGGATAACAAGTCACGACCGACCAATGCGTGTCTGACCGTCATTCATATCTCTCCATCACAAGTGCCAGCGCTGCCATATATAGCATTGCTACAATATTTAGACCAGATACTCTTTCAGACAAACACAAGATGTCTCCTAAAGTGTTTCAGTATCTGTTCATTCAGTCCGAACACCATTGTTGGAGTCGCCGAGTCATGCTACTCCATGTTCTCAGCAAATCTGTTCAGTCTAGCGTTAGACTAATAGCAATGTTCTTATTTGTCTGTGTGATGTTGTTGTTCTTTGTTTGTGAGTTATAGTTATCTCTTGCAAGTCTGTGTGATGTTGTTGTCCCTTGTCTGTTTGTGTGTTGCGGTTATCTCTTGCAAGTCTGTGTGATGTTGTTTTTTGTCTGTTTGTGTGGTGTACGAGGGGAAGTCAATAAGTAAGTCACAAATGGCTGTAGAAAAATAATTAAATATGATAACAATTCGAAACCAGTTTATTTTTATACATACAATTTCACTTTATTTCTCAACATAATTTCCACCAACATTGAAGCACTCATCCCATCGTTTTATGTGTCCTTCCAAACCGGCTGCACAGAACTGCTTGCTCTATTTTCTAAACCACGTTTTCACTTCACATTCAACTTCGGCGTCATTCTTGAAATGTCTCCCGCCAAGGTGGGTTTTCAGTGGACCAAAAAGGTGGAAATCGCAGGGTATAAGTCGGGGCTGTAAGGCGGATGTTCCAGAACTCCCCACCTTAGTTGGTTAATTTTCTCTTGAGTTAATCGAGCCGTATGTGGTATGGCATTGTCATGAAGAAGCAACACTCCTCTAGTCAGCAATCCTTGACGTTTTCTTCGAATTGCATCATGAAGCATCGATAGAACTTCACAGAAATCTATTGCAGATGCTACAGAGTCTATCGTTACTCGCCTGTCCCTCTAATCATCTCCTCCATCCGCTGCACGGATTCTTCTGTTGCAATCTCAACAGGGTGACCAGATCGGATCTCATCAACAATTTTAGAGCACCCTTGAGAAAATTTCCTACCCAGCTATGCACCGCTTTACGGGACAAACATTTGTCAGCCTAAACGGGAAGCATTTCCTTATGAATGCCGTTTGCAGGCAGTCCTTTTGCCCACAAAAAACGCACAAGAGCACGTTGCTCTTTGGCTGTACACTCCGTAAGTACAGTCGCCATTTTGTTTATGCGCTACGCATGCGCATGTCTCACCTAGCGCCACCTGACGAACGGGAATATAAAGTTCGATGTTGCTGTCACCTAATGACACCTGTAGAAAACACTAACTACATTTACCTGCCATCCCACTGAACTGTGTGACTTACTTATTGACTCGCCCTCGTAGTTATTGCTTGCATGTCCGTGTGATGTAGTTATTTCTTGCATGTCTGTATGATATAATCGTTTCTTGCATGTCTGTGTGATATAGTTGTTTCTTGCATGTCTGTGTGATATAGTTGTTTCTTGCATATCTGTAGAGACGGAGTTATTTCTTGCATGTCTGTGAATTGTACTTGCATGTCTGATTGATTTAGTTGTGTCTTGCAAGGTTTGTGGATGTAGTTTGTTGAATCTCTGTGTGATGTTGTTTCTTGGAGGTTCTCGTCTTCTACTCCCTTCAGTTATGGGCATCAGTATCTCTAAGATTAGACCTCATACTGTAGCCACGCCAAGGCAGAACACTTGATTCAGTCCCCCAGTGCAGATTGCTCTATACAAGTGCAGGCGACGGGCATGTCACTGACTACACCACACACCCAGTGCAGATTGCTCTATACAAGTACAGGCGACGGGCATGTCACTGACTACACCACACACCCAGTGCAGATTGCTCTATACAAGTACAGGCGACGGGCATGTCACTGACTACACCACACACCCAGTGCAGATTGTTCTATACAAGTACAGGCGACGGGCATGTCACTGACTACACCACACACCCAGTGCAGATTGTTCTATACAAGTACAGGCGACGGGCATGTCACTGACTACACCACACACCCAGTGCAGATTGCTCTATACAAGTACAGGCGACGGGCATGTCACTGACTACACCACACACCCAGTGCAAATTGTTCTATACAAGTACAGGCGACACGGGTGGACAGAGCTCGTTAACATCTGTCTAGAGGAGGCAGACTTGAGACAGTTGCATGCCGCAGTCGGAGACGCTGACCGATGATCTGTATAAACAGACGTGGCACCACTCCCAGGTGATGTGCATAAATAGGCGTGACACCACTCCCAGGTGATGTGCATAAATAGGCGTGACACCACTCCCAGGTGATGTGTATAAACAGACCTGATACCACTCCCAGGTGATGTGTATAAACAGACCTGATACCACTCCCAGGTGATGTGTATAAACAGACGTGGCACCACTCCCAGGTGATGTGCATAAACAGTTGTGGTACCACTCCCACGTGAGTTGATTTGAGTGGAGGAAAACACCCACACCACAGCACTCAGAACATTTCCATTTACGTACCCTCCGCATCATCAGCAACCAAAACATAGTCCCAATAGTAATTGTTCCCGATTGAAGCACTCCCACCGAAAGAGGAACGAAGAAGAAGAAGAAGAAGAAGAAGAAGAAGAAGAAGAAGAAGAAGAAGAAGAAGAAGAAGAAGAAGAAGAAGAAGAAGAAGAAGAAGAAACATGTAAGACTGCATCTGTATCTATCTGCTACATTGTGTACTCTGTTAGCCACTGACTGCATTTGTATCTATCTGCTACATTGTGTACTCTGTTAGCCACTGACTGCATTTGTATCTATCTGCTACATTGTGTACTCTGTTAGCCACTGACTGCATCTGTATCTATCTGCTACATTGTGTACTCTGTTAGCCACTGACTGCATTTGTATCTATCTGCTACATTGTGTACTCTGTTAGCCACTGACTGCATTTGTATCTATCTGCTACATTGTGTACTCTGTTAGCCACTGACTGCATCTGTATCTATCTGCTACATTGTGTACTCTGTTAGCCACTGACTGCATTTGTATCTATCTGCTACATTGTGTACTCTGTTAGCCACTGACTGCATTTGTATCTATCTGCTACATTGTGTACTCTGTTAGCCACTGACTGCATCTGTATCTATCTGCTACATTGTGTACTCTGTTAGCCACTGACTGCATCTGTATCTATCTGCTACATTGTGTACTCTGTTAGCCACTGACTGCATTTGTATCTGTCTGCTACATTGTGTACTCTGTTAGCCACTGACTGCATTTGTATCTATCTGCTACATTGTGTACTCTGTTAGCCACTGACTGCATCTGTATCTATCTGCTACTTTGTGTACTCTGTTAGCCACTGACTGCATCTGTATCTATCTGCTACTTTGTGTACTCTGTTAGCCACTGACTGCATCTGTATCTATCTGCTACTTTGTGTACTCTGTTAGCCACCGACTGCAGCGGAGAGCACCAGCTGAAGTGCAACAACGGGAGGTGCATCTCCAGAGAGTACCAGTGTGACGGGGATGATGATTGTGGAGATGACACTGATGAGAGTTTTTGCGGTAAGTGTCCCATTTTAGCTGACAGTTCTCTCTCTCTCTCTCTCTCTCTCTCTCTCTCTCTCTCTCTCTCTCTCTCTCTCTCTCTCTCTCTCTCTCTCTCTCTCTCTCTCTGTGTTTGTGTGTGAGTGTTTGTGTGTTTGTGTGTGAGTGTTTGTGTGTGTGTGTGTGTGGGGGGGGGGGGGGAGATGGGGTATGTGCGTGAATGTACGTTCGTACTTCTGTTTTTGCGTATGACTGTGTATCTGTGTGTATGTGCTTGATGTCAGGTTTTAATCAGATATGACTGAGATATTTCGATAACAGTAGACGGCCCTATCTGCTTTCTGTTATCGCTGAATGTTGGGCGGCGCTCACCAAACCCAACACCCCACTTTGTGCTAACGACCTTGGGCGGAGGGGCTCATTTGAAATGCTTATCAGTTATCATGCCTTATTCTCGTGGTGCTGATTCACTATATACAAATACATCAGGTGTAATTCCCAGTGTTTCACAAATGCACAACCCTAGTGGTGCTGTTTAATTATATACAATTACATCAGGTGTGCCGGCTCCGTGGCGAAAAGTTTTCGGACGCAGTTCGTAATCCGACATACCACGTTCGAAACACAACTGCGGGCGATTTAGCAGCAGACCACCTTGCATTAAAAAAAAAAATGAAAATGGTATGTGTGCCAGTAATTCAGAAAGCAATGGCAAACTACTAATCGTAAACTTGCCAAAAAATCGCAAAACAACCAGAAACATTATGGAGTTGACTGCTACGTCCTGTAAATAATGCAATAAACAGTTTTTAAACATATGGTGTAATTCCCGGTGTTTCACAAATGCACGACCTTAATTGTACTAACAAAACCTAGTGGAACAAGTAAACAGGCATAGTGCTGAATGTAATTAAATGATATACAGTTACATAAGTTGTAATTCTCTGTGTTTCACAAATCATTTGTTTAAATATCATGTCTATTCAGGGACATCAGAAATAGTATATGACACAGCGATATACGATGGAATATTAGACACAAGAACATCCGGAGGAATATTTGACACAGGGCATATTATGGAATATTTGACACAGGGCATATTATGGAATATTTGACACTAGGCATATTATGGAATATTTGACACAGGGCATATTATGGAATATTTGACACAGGGCATATTATGGAATATTTGACACAGGGCATATTATGGAATATTTGACACAGGGCATATTATGGAATATTTGACACGGGGCATATTATGGAATATTTGACACAGGGCATATTATGGAATATTTGACACAGGGCATATTATGGAATATTTGACACAGGGCATATTATTGAATATTTGACACAGGGCATATTATGGAATATTTGACACAGGGCATATTATTGAATATTTAACACAGGGCATATTATTGAATATTTGACACAGGGCATATTATTGAATATTTGACACAGGGCATATTATTGAATATTTGACACAGGGCATATTATGGAATATTTGACACAGGGCATATTATTGAATATTTAACACAGGGCATATTATTGAATATTTGACACAGGGCATATTATTGAATATTTGACACAGGGCATATTATGGAATATTTGACACAGGGCATATTATTGAATATTTGACACAGGGCATATTATTGAATATTTGACACAGGGCATATTATGGAATATTTGACACAGGGCATATTATGGAATATTTGACACAGGGCATATTATGGAATATTTGACACAGGGCATATTATGGAATATTTGATACAGGGCATATTATGGAATATTTGACACAGGGCATATTATGGAATATTTGACACAGGGCATATTATGGAATATTTGACACAGGGCATATTATGGAATATTTGACACAGGGCATATTATGGAATATTTGACACAGGGCATATTATGGAATATTTGACACAGGGCATATTATGGAATATTTGACACGGGGCATATTATTGAATATTTGACACAGGACATATTATGGAATATTTGACACATGACATACGATGGAATATTAGACACGGGACATATTATTTAATATAAGACACAGGACATATGATTGCATATTTGACACATATCCTGTTTACTGGCAATGAGCTCTATTAGAAATGATAATGTCGACAAAACACGGAGATAACCCTTCTATGTATGTTCTGTTTACTGTCAATGAGCATCTTTTGGTTAACGATAAACGGAGATCAACCTCCTCTATGTGCTCCATTTACTGACAAGGTACTTTATAAGAAAATCTCGCTATGATTATGTTAACCAAATACCGGAAACCAACCATATCTATGTGTTCCATTTACTGGCCATGAGTTTACTTATAAAATCTTGCACTGAAACATTGAAACGAACACTCTCTACACCTCTACCAGAGACATTTGAATGCTCAGGTGGAGAAGTCAAGTGTGATAATAATTTGTGCATCGAAGACGCATGGCTCTGTGACGGTGACAATGATTGCAGAGATGGGTGGGACGAAAGGAACTGCGGTATGTACCGTTTCTTTTTCTCGTGTATCTAGTTTATCTACAGGAATATCTTAAAATGTTACCTATAATACAGAGGTTCCTAGTCTTCAGGTTTCTGCTGAGACATTTTTTTAAAATTGTATTTATGTTTTAAAAATGTTTTCAGGAAAGTTTTGAACACTTATTTGTTTCAAAATGGCTGCCCAAAATATATGTTGCCATCGACTGTTTGATAAATTAAGTGAACGGCGCAACGGTGGATGTTAAAAAGACTTGATATCCATCCATCTCCATTGTGTGGGGAGGGGAGTGGAAGTTGTTGGTGTCACACCCCACCCTTCTTGTGGTTTTAAGTGCTTGATTATGCACTTTACCCCTCTAGTGGTGTGGTATTTGATGCTGAACACCTCGCAGATGACTCATATTCCTAGTGTGATCGTATGCCGTGGTTGTAAATTTTGCTAAGTATTTTCCAACTGGCAAGATGTATGGAACAAGAGCAAGGGGAAGGCAGAGACATACATATCTAGATGGCTCAAACACCAGGCATAGTCGAAACAAAACCACAGAGCTGACCCAAGACTCTGGTAATCGTGTGATATAGCCAGCCATGACTGCCCACGCCTATCGGCACGGCACATGATGACGATGTTCTCCCTCCTGGCGTTTGTTGCTGTCATGGTAATGTGATTTCTCCAGGTCAGGCGGTCACCAAATGTGACTCTGAGGTATATGGCTTCTGTATCTTCTCTGGCGAGTATTCCATTGATCTGGATGATACTGCTGTTTGTTTTGGGCAGAGGCTGAAGAGAGTGGTGCTTCACTTGTCTGTGCTTGAGTTGTGGTTAGTCTAGACCCGATATCTCAGCACTAGGGACATTTCCATATGTGCCCCGACCTCATCTTCA
The DNA here is from genome assembly GCA_014155875.1 of Cepaea nemoralis. NCBI lineage: Eukaryota > Metazoa > Mollusca > Gastropoda > Stylommatophora > Helicidae > Cepaea > Cepaea nemoralis. The sequence continues at coordinate 79,341 of JACEFZ010028138.1, forward strand.
ACAGCCAGCGAAGAGTCCCAACACTACTGCCACTATTGTAGTCTGATTAAGTGTCTGTTGACTTGCCTTGAAGTTTTGATTGTCATCCTAGATCCTCTGGTCACTTCCTGCCGCCCCATTCTCTCTAGACTATGATGATTTATCGACGCTAGACCAATATTTACCAGACTATATCGCCTTATCCTCCACCAGTACACCATTCAAAGGTACAGACCTAGCCAGTCTGTCTGCTTGCTCGTTTCCGAACACATCAGACTGTCCTGGCGAAAAACAGAATCAAAAGATGCTCCATATCTTTGATTTTTTAATTGAAGCATACCACTCTACACGAAGCATGCTCCATGAATCCGTTACAGTCACGATATGCATGTGCTCTTTGTTCTCTAGCTAACGGACCGCCGCGGTGACTGTTATTCTCAGACTAGATGTCGTGGTATTATATACTAGGTTCTCCTGCACTAAGCACTGTTCTGTAACCTGCGCTGTGAACCCACAGGTACTTCTCTTGCCTCTTAGCACAGAGCCATCTGTGTAGATGGTTACAACACCTGGACACGAATTGTCATGAATTAATTGTTGCACCTCCTATTCAGCGTTGCCTGTTGGCCACGCCCTACATTTCGCGCCCAATGTGATTATGTCGCTGTACAGGTCCGACTTCTCCTTGGGCAATCGGACCCACTCCTCTTCTCTCCTAGTGTTCTCTAGCATACACATTTCAATAATTGTACACGTTGCCTGAACATCCTTCTTATCAGCCCGTGACCCTTTAGTGTGATCAGGGATTCACACAGCAGACATTCTTTGTCTGCAGCCACTCGGAGATATGATTTTGCCTGTAGCACATTGAGTTTGTCCGCAGGCGCGCCCCTTGTGCATTTAGGACCACCAGCATAGCTTCATTCTGCTATGCGCTCAGGTTTCACTGTCTCATTAACACCGCGAGCAGTCCCAATCCATACTCATTTATTGAGATAATCAAATGTTGGTAGCATATGAACACCATTCTTTGCTCCAAGTCCATTGCTCCCACAAACTTCAGCGCACCAAGTCTCTTCTTAGATCTCATAACGCCTCCCACGTGATCCTTGAAGGACGGGATTTTGTCGAAAGTGATTCAGTTATATCAGTCTACTCTCTCTGTTAACATTTCGACTATGTATTATAAGATCTGGGACGTTGGCCATAACTCATAACAATCATACTGTCCAGAGAGCACCATAACACAGACGCTTTGCTTGTGTTTATCATGTGACACTACAGATCTCTGTACACAAGTCGATCACTTTGTTTACTGTCTCCTGCAACTCTTGCGCTATTTGAGCCTATTTGCGCCATGTATCTCCCCCCCCCCCCCCTGACTTTGCGTAAGAACGCCATCTGCAAATGTCAGTATCCTTGTCTGTGCTTTTACTGACACACCATCTATTTGCGCCATGTATCCCCCCCCCTGACTTTGCGTAAGAACGCCATTTGCAAATGTCAGTATCCTTGTCTGTGCTTTTACTGACACACCATCTATTTGCTCATGTAAATAATGCATCTATACCTCTTTGCAGAAGTCGGGTGGTCACTGTTGCATATTCACTTGTGCACCATATTAACCAGGTTACCAGCTTACATTGCCACTTTTAGTTGTATGTCGGCAACCCGTTCGCTAGAGTAAATTAGGAAGTTTAGGGGACACCAAGACGCAATAGGAATTTCTTGCTCTTGTATCTGTCTCTTGTTCTCGGGCTCTTTATTGTGCAAGTAAGCTTTCGCCCATGGGTGCATTGTTCCATTTACTTCATAGTTCCCCCGTCAAGTTTTGCTTCCACACCTTGTCAAGAGCTTTCCTTAGATCTATCCATGCTGCAAGCAACAGATTCTTAATTTGAGATGCATCCCTAATTTCTTAGGATGATGATTTACTCTATTCATGTATCCATGAATCTTTACAACTGTCACATGTTCCAGTTTTACTTTTCTAACAATGTGGCCAAAAACTATCGACTGTCCCTTTCCGATATTGGCGCGTGTTTGTGTGTGTGTGTGTGTGTGTGTGTGTGTGTGTGTGTGTGTGTTGCATATCCCTTACAGGACGTTGCAGTCAACACCAGCATTTTTCAGCTGCTGTTGATGTACTAGGAAAGATTACGCTCAGTAGTTTGCCATTGATTTCTGAGCGACCGGCTCACATACCCCGTAAGTTACCGACGCGGCGACAACCGCTTCAAATTCTCGCGCACATTACGTCTCTCACGAGCGTATACGGGATTACGGAGAAAGACGATAACACCTAGGCCAGGGAGCCCGGTTTTAGTCTCTTTCAAAAACATTTCGATAACTCATTTTGAGCATTTTTCAACATTTCCTTTACAGCCACATCTCTATGACCACGTGGGATTTTTTGTTAGTTTACTAATTGTCCAGGATTCAAAACCATATGATAAAATTTGTCCTTTGTACTCGCAAAACTTATTTTTCTAACTCCAAATGACAGGTATTGCATAAGATGGTCTTCATTTGATAAAATATTTTTGCGTACCCAAGTTTGTTGTCGTATATCTTGTGTGAAACAGCTTCCATCTGATGTTGTCCATGTGCCCAGATATTTGAATGTATGCACTCGGTATAAATATCAACCACTGACTTTCAACCAGGCAATCAATGCCTGATGCAGTCAGTATAACCTCGGCTGCCTTCACTTCCAATGTCATTGTCTAGCACCCATGTTTGATTGGGTCCACCTGGGAGCACAGATCAATATAGAAAATACATCTCCACGCGGAATTCGAACTCACGACCATAGGAATAAGTCCAGAGTGGAATAGATGAGAAGAATATATTCCAACACCTAAATTGGGGTTACATGCAATTATGTACATGTTACAGAAGAGTTGCCTTGGTAAGTTGCGCAGCTAACATTTTATTGCAAATAATCGTGACAAGATGTTATAGAAAAACATATAAGAAAACATAAACACAGTACAAGTTGGCTTTAGAAGAAATAGAGATACACTTGACTACACATTGAACGCGATAGAAATTATAGAATCAGAAAGAGAGTACAATGAACAATGTACATCTGTAGTAATCTGTACTATTGCTTTATAGCCTATACAAAGGCTTTACACTGCTTAGAGCAAGAACAATTATGAACAAATGAAATAAACGGGCTTTACAACACACTAAGTACAGATCAGTGGAAAAGAAAACACACTCTCCAGTGAACAAAAGGTAGCCATGAGAATATGTGATTACACAACAGATTGGTTTGATATAGAATAGAGAGTCAGATAGGGTTGCATCGTGTTCCCTTATCTGTTTACCCTATATACTTAAAACATGCGGAAGTTTAGAGAACGATGCCAAGAAACAACATGATCCCTTTGTAATCGGTAGAATAACAACACTTGAACTTCAGTATGCTAAGGACACAGTATTACTATCGATAGAGTAGGAAGACAGGACACGAAAATAACACACTAGAGCAGGACATCGAGAATAAGCTTGGCAGAAACACGCAGAACAGAACCTTCAGACTCACAACAGGACATTCCTTCAGCGTGTGGGTCTCACCGACTCTAGCATTGGCAACCGTTGAGCGCCACAGCAATCCCTGCAGTACAAGAGTGCCATGACTCTCCGCTAGGAGAGAGAGAGAGAGAGAGAGAGAGAGAGAGAGAGAGAGAGAGAGAGAGAGAGAGAGAGAGAGAAAGAGAGAGAGAGAGAGAGAGAGTATGAGAGAGTATTGGGAACCAATGGAGACCTCACAGCGAACAGTCCTGTTCGTGGCCCATGCCGGAATAAAGGCATAGCGAACGTTGATCGCTGAAGGAGAACAACAACTACAAGCAATAGCAACAAGAATGGAAACTGAGAAACTTCTTCACTCCCCTGTCGAGGGAAGTCCGTCTCCCCTAGTGATGCACCTCAAAGGTCGGTGTGCTCCACTTCGGCACGCCTTTGGTTTGCTTTCTCCTGGAAGTCCGTCTCCCCTAGTGATGCACCTCAAAGGTCGGTGTGCTCCACTTCGGCTCGCCTTTGGTGTTTGCTTTCTCCTGGAAGTCCGTCTCCCCTAGTGATGCACCTCAAAGGTCGGTGTGCTCCACTTGGGCACGCCTTTGGTTTGCTTTCTCCTGGAAGTCCGTCTCCCCTAGTGATGCACCTCAAAGGTCGGTGTGCTCCACTTCGGCTCGCCTTTGGTTTGCTTTCTCCTGGAAGTCCGTCTCCCCTAGTGATGCACCTCAAAGGTCGGTGTGCTCCACTTGGGCACGCCTTTGGTTTGCTTTCTCCTGACAGATTCCATCTCAGGTCACGGGCTCTGTCTACCCGTGGTTAGGTTTTCTTTCCTAACAATTTTGCCAGGGCAGAAGACTGAAGGCCTGCTCTTCGCGATGTCCAACTGCCGTGGGATGTTTAATGTGTGCAACTTGCTCACAGAACCTCCTGTTTTTCACCCTTATCTAAGAGGAAGACTAATAATGTCAGTGCATGAGCAAATACAAAACAAAATTTATATCCAAGTGCAACAAAAAAACATGTATAGTGACAACCCATAAAGCAAATATGTCAACATGTGTATTTATAGATGAAGAGAAATGACAACAATGAGCAGTTTCCAATATCTACTTCATTACATGCTGGCCGGCGTTCGAGGTGTGACGACACACATGACAAGAACAACTGTGTGCTGCATAAACTAAAGCAACCAAATCATGTAAAGACTGGAAGAGAAAGGCTAACAAAAGGCAGAGCACTGAATGTGTATCTTCTGTGGCAATATAGAGGTGTGAAACTTGGACATGTAACACGTGAGCTGACAAGCACGTGTGCGCCTTGACTGTGTTACACACGAGTGTTAAACATTCATTCCATTACACAAATATATCCAACAAGAACTCCACGTGAAAAGAACACAAAAAGATATGCCCAACACGATCTTATTATGGAGGGAGGGTAGTTATTAATACACAACAAATACAAATGGATATATCCAACAAGAACTCCACGTGAAAAGAACACAAAAAGATATGCCCAACACGATCTTATTATGGAGGGAGAGTAGTTATTAATACACAACAAATACAAATGGATATATCCAACAAGAACACACAGAGATAAGTCCAACAAGAACTTAGTATGGGAAGAACACAAAAATATCTATGCAACAAGAACACAAACAGATTTATCAAATAAGAACTGATTATGGAAAAAAAACAATAAGAACTCAGTATGGACAGAACACATACAGATCTATCCAACAAGAACTCAATATGGACAGATAAATCTGTTCTTTTTGGATAGATCTCTTTGTGTTCTTTCCACACTGAATTCTTGTTGAATAGATCGTTTTGTGTTCTTGTTGGATAGATCTTAGGTGTTCTTGTTGGATATATCTTTTTGTGTTCTTTCCATATTGAGTTCGAGTTGGACAGATCTGATTGTGTTCTTGTTGAACTTATCTTTTTATGTTCTTTCCGTACTGAGTTCTTGTTTGACACATATTTTTGTGTTCTTATTGGACATATCTTTTTGTGTTCTTTCCATATTAAATTCTTATTAGATAGATCTTTATGTGTTCTTCCCATACCAAGTTCTTACTGGACATATCTTTTTGTGCTCTTGTTGGATAGATCTTTTTGTGTTCTTACTGGACTGATATTTTTGTGTTCTTGCTGGACAGATCTTTTAATGTTATTGTTGGAGAGATCATCTTGTTGGAGAGATCTGTTATGGAGGAAATGAACTACGCAGGATAGGCCACTGGATGATGATGCTTATTCACATCTCCATACACACTAATATATATGTATACATACACATACATACACACACGCACGCAAACAGGAATGCAGACACACATAATACATACCTACATCATACACATATAACTGTAGTAGCGGCAGCAGCAGTAGTAGCATTGTAGCATAGTAGTAAAAGTGGTAGCAATATTGGAACATTGCAAACGCGGTGTTATAACTAGAATATTAGTTTCTTCTATACTTTCTTCTTGCAAACACATAAAACGTCTCCCTAAGCACATTTTCAACCAATCTCCACAATGGATCTCCAACACTGTCTGTCTCTCGCCTTGACTGTACATTCTGTCAGGCTGATGTTCCTCCATCTCTTGATGTTATCCTCCATCTTGTATCTTTGTCTACCTCTGGCTCGCTTGCCTTCATTCTTGACTTTCTGTATGGTTTTTATGAGTGTTATGTCTTTTAATGTGACCGAAATAGCTTGCCTCTTTTTTTATTTCTTTCATCAACTTTCTTTTCATTCCTAATTTTTTTAGAACCTCTGTATTTGATTGTTTCTGTTTCCATGAAATACGACATATTCTTCTATATGTCCACATTTTCAGGGCCTCTATTCAACTTTCTAATTGCTTGTTCAATGTCCAGGCCTCCGTCAATATAGTAGTGTTGAATATATACAACATTTGACAATACTAATTTTTAATACGGTATTTATTAATCTTTCCAGATATTAATACTGATTTCATGATGTTGAAAGCAAGCACATTTTAACATTGTTAAATTTTCCCACCCACGACTGCAGGTTAATGTCATTGACGCTACCTCGAACAGGCAGTGACAACTCAGAGATAAATAAACATCGATTTTTTTGTCTTTATCTCTCGTTTTTGTTTTCAGCACGTGTGTGTGTGTATGTGTGTGTGTGTGTGTGTGTGTGTATATATATATATATATATATATATATATATATATATATATATATATATATATATATATATATATATATATATATATATATATATATTATATAGTGAATACTTTGTTGACGTTACATTATGTGAGTGTTATTTCGCATGAAGACTTTCTGTGTAGCGGTTGGTGGTATCTCATGTCAAGGGAGAAAGAAGTATTGCAATTCCTTCCGAATATTGGAAAAAGAAAAACAGAACAGTATAAACGATTGATTGATGATACAACGATTGATTGATGATACAACGCAGAAGGCCGCTGTCGGTTTTCTTTATGAAGAATCTCCATAGGACCAATAGATCCGAGCCTACACAGATGTCGACACAAAATGCTGTTAGAAATGAAGCGGGAATGTACATAGAATACCCAAATAATACCAGGTACACGGCCAGAGTACCAACATAATAGTACTGCCATAACTATCATCCAGTAATCTAGGCAATCAAGATAGCAACAGGGAAATTACTGAATGTCAATCATTGTACACAGGCTGTGGTGCTTTCGACAGATGCAAAATCAATACTTGGGGCACTCCAATATGAAAAATTGCCGGTACTATGGACACTATTATACTAGACGGCCAGCTTAAGCTCACCACACAGTTGATACCATTTCACTGTGGACTGCCCGTAAACGAGAGAGCTATCAGCTAGCCAAGGAAGGTGCAACATAAGAAAAACTGATGTGTCTGTCACATACCACCAAAAGAAAAGAATCATCAAATCCATCAGAAAGCAACCAACACAAGCACAAGACGATTATAATTTTATGGGCAGACCAGAACAAACCATTATTCTGCGTCTCAGAACAGTACACAATAGGTTACGCAACCACTTTTATACACAATTCACAATTGGCATGTCATCCATGTGCACCATGCATTGACGTCGCAGACAGCAGATGGCATAATCCAAGACGGCCCCGAATATGACACCTCTGGTCAAGAGAAACAACAGTGGAAGATAAACTCTATGGACCACTGAGTGAACTTTTAAAAAAAAAGACAGCCAAGTTTATACAAGAGACAACATTGCAGATATACAAAATACATTTCAAGCAAACGAAAGAAGAAGAGTAAGAAGGCACCCAACTCCCAGGGCTAGCATACAGGACACACTTGGGCAAGGGGACACACCTTTTTAGCCCTCCAACCAGGGTAATATGAAATCAGCGTAGCAGGTGCGGGACTGAGCTTGAGAGCAGCCGATAGATAATTGTTGGTTAAGGTCTCAAATGTGCAATGGTAGGTAGAGAAGCGCTGTAAAGAGACAACAGCTACGCCACAGACCAGCATGATCCCTGCGAAGAACACAAATGGTAGATTATCTTCGTTTCTTATGTCTTGAAAATCACCGAATGATGGTATCGTATGACATGGCAAGCCATGAGCGTCCAAACTTATCAACATGGCACATGATGATGAAGAGTTCTTCAATTAAATCAATGGAAAAATACGTCAACACTGTTCCCGTAATTATTGGCAAGAGGAAAAGGCGTGTATTCAGCCAGGTCTGGTGTGTCAAGAATCACTTTAATTGCACATAGGCATCTCCACAAGTGCCTGTCTTCCCCATAGAGCACACGGACACCTTCACAAGTGCCACAGTCTCCCTTATGGAGCACACATGGAGAACCTCAGCACAGTGCACGACCTCTGTAGCATCTACGAGAAGGCACATGTGCGCCCAGCAGAACCACACAGGCTACACCATTCTGTGGGCAACCACATGTTGCATGTCCTTTCATGGATCTAGCCATCAACCCCAAGATGATCTTCTAGGCAATTTTATTGTCTGTAGTTTGCCATGACTTTCTCAATGAGAAGTCAACATTTAAGTCCCGCTGACTGGTGTGTGGAGGGAACCCATTACCACACCACCAGCACACAGGTTTTGGTGCGAACACGATAAACATATCGGCCACGCTGACCCATTTTTGTGGGTGGCTTGTCTAATGTGAAAACTGTCTGGCACTGGACTATTTGGTCAGCTCTTCTGTTTGCCAACTGGCAAGGAATGTTTACTTGTACCCTGTCATGTGTGTTGTAGGAGCGGCACGGAGGGTTGGCGGGAGCCGCGATTGCGTAGTGGCTGGACACTTGTAGGTGTGGGCTTGTAAGTCATGGGTTCCATTCACACGGAGACGGAGTTTTAAAATAGACCTGGGTGTTAAGTCGACGAAGCCTAAAACGAGTACTGGTAAATGTCTTCAGAAGTAAAGAACAAAGCGTCTATTCGCAGGGCCCTGCGAATAAACAAAGCGTCTATTCGCAGGGCACGGCTGGTCACGTGATTTAACGAAAGTTTGCGGCTATATTATACATTTTCGTTAATTGGAAAACGTGTTGTCAGTGGCATAGTTGATAGGGTCTCCGCCAGATGGGCGGGAGCTCGAGGTTCGTTTCCTTGACGGACATTTTTTTTTTTAAAATTGTTCAGCAATTAATTGGATGAAAGTCAAATGTCGGCACTCTTCCGAATTCCGGTCCCAAATAGTTCCGCAGTGAATAGGTCAGGGGTTAAGGGTTAGGGTTAGTTGTTAACTAAACACTGACCCTAACCCTTACCCCTGACCTATTCACTGCGGAACTATTTGGGACCGGAATTCGGAAGAGTGCCCAAATGTCAATCGTTCGTTTCCTTGCCGGACATTTTTTTTAAAAATTGTTCAGCAATTAATTGGATGAAAGTCAAATGTCAATCGTTCGTTTCCTTGCCGGACATTTTTTTTAAAAATTGTTCAGCAATTAATTGGATGAAAGTCAAATGTCAATCGTTCGTTTTCTTGCCGGACATTTTTAAAAAAAATTGTTCAGCAATTAATTGGATGAAAGTCAAATGTCAATCGTTCGTTTCCTTACCGGACATTTTTTCTTCCTCTTCTTGGTAAGAAGAAGCACTACGGCAATTCCAATACCCAACCCACACATTTTTGAGTCCCAAACGATCCGTTTCCTTCTACCCCTTCTGGCTCCAGCCCTCTTCTTCCTTTTCCTTCCCCTCTCTCCCCTACCTCTTCTCCTCCGCTTCATTCTCTCCCCGCTGGCTGTTGTCAAAAGTATCGAGCACAAAGCACGTACTCCGTTGCTTCGGCGATAATTCTTTGTAATATTCATAGTTGGTTAGGTAGGTGGGTAGTTAGACACGAAAGTGGTTAAGTAGGCAGGCATACAGACAGGCGGACATATAGACATCTGTCTCTCTCTTCTTCTCTATCTCCCTCCCCCGCTCTCTCTTTCTTGTCTTTATCACTTTTTTATGTCTTTCAACACATCTTTCTCATATCTCTGTCTCGCACACTATCTAATCTTCATTATCTATCTCTCTCTTCTCTCTTTTCAACCCGCTTCACATATACCAGGTTTTCCTGCACTTTATATGCGTAGCATTTCCTTGTTTATTTGTTAATTCATGAGGCCAGTCAGTCGAAAGCAGTCAGTCAAAAATCGAATAAACAAAGCGTCTATTCGCAGGGCCCTGCGAATAAACTCTCCCTTTAGGGTGGTTATCATGACTGCTTCTCTCGATGCCTGTGGAACTCTGCCTAAGGTTCTGCAATTATTGAAGATCTACAGCAGTTTTGGTTTGGTGTTGTTCATAGGTACGTGATCCTTTTGTTGTGTATTCCATTGATTGTTAAAAATATTTCTGGCTCAGATTGACTGTGCTTCCAGTATTATTTCATCTTGTCCTGTATGTTGTCATTTCTCTCGAACATTGTGTTGTTTTTCTGGACTTATGTCAAAGTTGTAGTCGCTGTTGTTTCCCTCTAATTCTGGGTTAGTGTATCAGATGTCTAGCCCCGGGAAGGTTAACCCGGTCAACAAATGCCCGCAGAAGTCAGATGTGTCGGCCTAACGGTGCAAGAACGCAGCTCTGCTGTAAACAAGCACAACGCAGTCACATCCACACAAAAAAAATAATCCGGATGAACGCAGAAGAAGAAGATGTCTAGCCTTCCAGGAAGGGGCAAATAACTTGGTGGACTCGTGTACCTGTTAAAAATACTTCAGCAGTTGGAAATCAAAAGGAGTGGGCCAAGCAGGCTGCATTTCTAAAAATTAGAAACACGTAGCCAGAAAAGTACATTTATAGCATGTTATGATTGATTGATTGATTGAAGAACCGACATCACAGCATTCCCATAAGAGCTCCGTCCCCATCCTCAGAAGCCAGCGAAGAGTTCCAACCCCAATAGTACCAGTAGCAATCTGATTATATGTGCATCTCACCTTTCCTCCAAGCGTCGAGCATCGGCCAGATCCCCTCGTCACTTCACGCTGTCGCATTCTTGCTAGACAATGGTGATCCATTTGCTCCTCTGTGGTGTACATGTGCTCCCACAAGGCCGCAACCATGTCTGCCTTATCATGCATCAATACTCCACCAAGTTTTGCAGAGCCAGCCAATCTGTCTGCCGGTTCATTCCCCAGCACACCAGCATGCCCCGGAGAAAAAATCCAGACGATGCTTGCCACCCGTGACTTCCGAAGCGAAGCAAGCCACTCCGCACGAAGCTTGCCTGTCCTCATCCTACTCAGCATGCTTTCTGAGTCAGTTACAATCACGATGTGTGTGTGTATCGTATTCTCCATTATAGCATGTTATACACACTTTTAGATACTCTCTGGTACTACAGAGTTTGTGTAACTACAGAGTTTGTGCACTGTGTTGAGATTCCACTTGTGCAATCTATGGGGTGAGACTGGAGCACTCACAGAGACATCCATGTGCAAACATCATGAAGATGATGCCAACAATATAACATGGCTTATAGACATGGAGCACATCACACCAACAGCCTCAGCAAATTAAAAATACCAATATCCCTAAACCAAAAAACACTGCAGATATCATTACATACACAAGCATACACATAATTTTTCAAACAATACACCACATATTTTCGCACACATGCATGTTTCTAAAACAATACCCAATACATTATTTCCCCACACAAAACACAACAGACATTGCTTATCCCGGAGGAATCTCACACATTATTTCTCTCACCAAACAATGCTACAATCCACTACAGAATATTTATGGCTGTGCTTACAAGAGTAGGAACCCTACATATGTGGTCAGATGTGTTAGCAGTTGTCAGCAGTCAGGTGCAAATATCGCAGAATACAACACACCATATCCTTTTCAAGACAAACAAAGAAGAAATTATGATGATAAAAGGCAATTGTCTTTATGAACATGCCAATAACAGACTCATTGCATCAAAGACAGACTACCAAAAATGATTAGAGCATATACATGGTTAATAAAGGTGAGCATCTGACAATATCATCAAATGTGTTCGACAAGCTCTGAAACAAGGATATTAAATAATGCAAACACTTTAATGAAGTACCTAATATGCTGCATTCAGAGAATACTTTACATCTGTTATTGAGTCATCTACCCATGGCAGCCCAATGTCATTCTTATGAAGGTACAGGTGCTGCAGTTGTTCCAGGGACCTATAGAGTGAGTTTGTCATTGTTGGAGACAGCGGCTGTAGTAGCTTTTCCCCAAAGACATCTGCAGACAAAATTGATTGTTTGATAGGGTGAGATTATATGAAGACATCTGCAGAGAAAGTTGATTGTTAGATAGGGCGAGATTATCTGAAGACATTTGCAGAGAAAGTTGATTGCTTGATAGGGTGGGATTATCAGAAGACATCTGCGGAGAAAGTTGGTTGTTTGATAAGGGTGGGATTCCCTGAAGAGAAAGTTGATTGTTTGATAGGGTGAGATACTTTAAACCTAAACTAGTTATTTTCACTGATCGGAAATAACTATTAGCAAAGAGCATTTGTTATTCATGTGTGTGAGAACATCAAATATGAGATAACAAACAACACATTCACACTAACACAACCTCTGTACGCCAATAATATGTTAAATAACTGGTACAAGCTAAAAGATATTAAAATACAACAGCATTGAATTAAAAATATATTAAATATATTTTTATGGCTTTCTCCATATAATTGTTAAAACACAGCTCAACTACCCAGAAATGAATGTGCACAGTGAAATGAGGTATTATTATTGCTAAAAGTTTGCGCATTACAATAGACATTATTTCTTGCATCAGAAATAGGTTAACAAACGTGGGATAACAACACAATGTGCATTATAACAAGCAGGTTATAACTGTTAAATGAAACACCTCACATGATCAAATCTATAGCAACAAAAGTTGTATGATCATCTACCTGTAAACAATCTATATATATATATCTCAATATAAAACCCCATTTCTCCCTATAAACAGTCTAAATCTCCCTATAAACACCCCACATCTAGCTGTTAACAGTCTAAATCTCCTTATAAATACCCCAAATCTCCCTGTAAACAGTCTACATCACTCTATAAATACCCCAAATCTCCCTGTAAACAACACACGTCCCTCTAAAAATAAAACCCCATCTCCCTGTAAAAAGGCTACATCTTCTTATAAAAACCCCATGAACAGCCCAAATCTCCTTATAAATACCCCATATCTCCCAGTAAACGGTCGACATCTCCTTATCCCATATCTTCCTGTGAACAGCCTAAATCTCCTTATAAACACCCCCATATCTCCCTGTAAATAGCCTACATCTCCCTATAAATACTTAATATCTCCATGCAAATACCACATATTACTTTATAAATACCACATATCGTCCCGTTACTACCCCGTATCGCCATAAAAATACCTCATATCTCTCTGTAAATACTCCCGATCTTCTTTCTTCTTTCGCTCAATTGAAGTTTGCCAATATCTCGTCTCTTGTAGAATTTAACTGTCTTGCTTGTTTAGTTCACTCTGTGATTCATAGAGTTTATCTTCCACTGTTGTTTCTCTAGGCCAGAAGGTTTGCCTAGACATGTATTTTGGGCAGTCTTGGAGTATGTGCTCTGCTGTCTGCGTCACCAATCCACATGTGCACATGGCTGATTCGCCAATCTTGAATTTTGTATACATGTGGTTTCGTAATCTATTGTGTCCTGTTCTGAGGTGAAGAATAATGATTTTTCTCAGGTGAAGAATAATGATTTATTCTGGTCTGTCCATAAAGTTGTAATGGTGTTGGTGGCTCCAAATCTCCCTGTAAACATCTGATATCTCTCTTAAACATCCCACATCTCCCAGTAAACATCTGATATCTACTTGTAAATTCCATGTATCTCCCTGTAAATGCTAGATATCTCTCTGTAAACACCTTCATTGAGCTTGAATAAAAGCACAGTAACAAGAGAATACAAAATACCCTCAAATAAACTGTAAGCACATATTTTATAATACCCTAGTTTTTCATGAAACGAAACCAATACATAATAGTTACTTGACCGGTACACAAAAGTATGAAAGTAAGAAGTAAAGAAGAACGTTAACTATGACAGAATAGTGACATTAAAAGTCAGTATAATCATTGATGTGAAAAAGTTTAGCAAATTAAAAGGATGCTCTGGCAACAATAAAAATGAAGAAAAGAAGAAATCAACAATCTCAAGTATAAAACCCAGCTGTTTTATGTGATGTCACTTCTTGCAAATATCCACACATTTTTGTTTTGCGCTCGCTGGATTTGAACTCAAGCGTAGTCCATACACACTATTTATAGTAGTGATGGACTGAATTTTGCATGTGGGTTAGCTTTCCCTATTAACAGTGTCCTTAGCCATCAGGCGAACCCACTCCAACTTCAGAAGTACTTGTAATTAACGTCCCAAAGTCTAGGACGACAGGTCAACATTTTAGTCCAGCTGTCCGGTGTAGGGGTTGAAATGTTTACCACACCGGATGTTTAAGAACACACGTTCTTATCCATTCGACCATGCGGACCTGCAACTAACAATTTGATTGTTTTCAATTGCTCTAATGCCTTGATCATGTTCACATTTATGGCCGTAGGGGAAGTTGAGTTTTCATGGTATCAACATGTGTTATGTGCATGTAAGAGTGAAGATCATAAGTGTCACAGCGACACACACAACGGCTCATCTACAGCCTGTAGTACACGCATTCTGTTCAGGAACATGTAAGAGTGAAGATCAGAAGTGTCACAGCGACGCACACAACGGTTCATCTAGAGCCTGTAGTGCATGCATTCTGTTCAGGAACATGTAAGAGTGAAGATCAGAAGTGTCACAGCGACACACACAACGGCTCATCTACAGCCTGTAGTGCATGCATTCTGTTCAGGAACATGTAAGAGTGAAGATCAGAAGTGTCACAGCGACACACACAACGGTTCATCTAGAGCCTGTAGTGCATGCATTCTGTTCAGGAACATGTAAGAGTGAAGATCAGAAGTGTCACAGCGACACACACAACGGCTCATCTACAGCCTGTAGTGCATGCATTCTGTTCAGGAACATGTAAGAGTGAAGATCAGAAGTGTCACAGCGACACACACAACGGTTCATCTAGAGCCTGTAGTGCATGCATTCTGTTCAGAAGCATGTTCAACGTGAGCAATATACATGGACAAAGATTTGTCTTCAAATGCAATGGAACGCTCGAAATAAATTATCAATGGTACATAGCCAGTATGATCAGCTAAAATATTAGTAAAATAAATTTTATATTACAAAAACAAAACATCTAAACTTCAGTTACTGTGTCAAGTAATACTCAAGCATATTGAATTAGTTGGCATGAAGTGCATTAAAACAAGACATGTTTAAGTAAGTAAATATATTTCTATGTACAGGGTACATTACATTCGTCCATTTATACCATGATATAAAATGCATGTTATAAAATTTGTGTGCATGACCAAAATAAAATATATCTGTGTGTTAGTTTAAAAGCCACCAAACATACAAAACAAGGTTTATAGATTATGCTTAATCAACAGATGCTATATTGTAAAGTTTACATAAAAATAATAACTCATGATAGACTTCAGGTGTAAAATATTAAAATGACCATTTACAAGCTATTAAGCCTATTGAAGATACTGTATAAGGCAAAGACATAAAGTCAGAGAAATAAACTTATCTATAAGAGGTAACCCAGAACTTGAGAAAACATGCCACCCCGTTTCAGAGCTCTACTGGACTAGCAAACTTCTCTAGAACACTGACTGGCAGACGCTAGGAGACAGTGAGTGAACAGGCTGAGAACATAACATGAAACCAAGGACAGCTCATGGATTTCATAATGTAATGTCATGCATTCTGAGAATAACAGATGACTGCAAATATCTGTGTCACAAAACTTTAATAGGAGTATTTTATGTGTTAAGAATTAATAAAGAAGAAACAAATCAGTTGCAAAAATTGGCGGACAATTCTATATTAAATGGGGAGAAGAAATAGGACGAAGTTAACAATATAATCTATGAGCAATGCCATAAACTGAGGACAGATATAGCAACTGATCACCAGTACTGACTGGCACAACACATGATTATACATGTTTACTGATTTACGGGAAGGTTAACCCGGTCAACAAATGCCCGCAGAAGTCGGATGTGTCAGCCTAACGGCACAAGAACGCAGCTCTGCTGTAAACAGGCACAACGCAGTCACGTCCAGAAAAAAATCCGGATGAACGCAGCAGAAGAAGAAGTTTACTGATTTTATATAGCAACAATAGAGAAATACAAAAGAACCCAGAAATCTGACACAAAGACAAATTTAGTATGAATAAAGGCATAGAACAGAGAGAAAAAAGTGATAACCCCTCACCAAACTATAGTAGGTGTTTTACAAGAGAGTGATGCAACCTGTCATTATATTTGGATGTTCAATGACAACAGTTTGGAATTTCCTTTTTTCTGTCTCACAGTGTTACACACTAGTAGACACAAGTGTACCACCTGTTCAAAAGTGTAAACATGAACAAGTGATCAGCAATCTCACAAATACTGATGGCCCATTGTCCCAGAACTTGACATTACAGACACTCATGCTTCACTATACACACTGCACATAACTATAACATCGGCACCTTGCTGTTACATTGTGCTTACAAAAAAAAAAAAACAACGTAATGACTACAACCAGATCATGAATGGAGTTATACCTCCCCGTAGCACAAAGCCTGGGCTGATGTGTAGAGACCATGTGTTGCCCACGCAGCAAGATCCCTTTCTTTCCCTGCCTAGTTTACTCCAGGTTACTTTCATAACTATCAAGTCATAATATATATTTGACCAGTTCTTAAGTCTGTAGATAATTTTTCTTTTTATGAAACTATCATATTAATTGCACATCTAGATAATTATGCCATATCAACATCAAATCAGACATGATATATGAAAAACTTGCAAGCAGATTTCACATTGAATAATTAAGACTTCAACAGATATAATGTAGGACCTAAACAAATGTCATATATTACTTGAACAGATGTGATGTGAGATCATCAGATATAAAACATGACTTAATCAGATATAAGATGTGATTTCAGCAAAAGTGTTTACATATAACAAATAAACATGTCTTTTTGGCTAGAAAATAAATTTTAAACCTGTACAGTGGAAGTTATTTTTTATAAATATTTGTAACTTTCTATATAAAGTAATTTAAAAAAACATTTTTATTGACATGTAATTGCTCTCTTGCTGCCACAAGATAGTAAAGTGTGGAATGATTAAGAGTGGAAAAGCACTGGGTTTATTATCTGTAAACTGTTTTAACCAGTGCTTCTAACCTCAGCTAGGGTCTACAATCATGTGTAAGACTGTGCAAAAAATATACAAGAGACAGACAAAATACAAAACTAAACATGGAACAGCCAGGCACTTAATACTGGAGCAATGTTTATGACAACATAAAACAATAACAACAGATTATAACCGTTCTAAACAGGCCTGGAAGATTGAGATGTATAGTGATATTAATATGCCTGTTTTGATAATCTTGGTCCAAAAGGCCAGATGTCAATTTACTGTATCACATGAGCAGATCAAGTGTTGTTAATGATACAATCATTTATTTTTAGGATATACATATCTTCTTTAATTAATGATATCAGGTGGCCAAGGAAATTAGAATTCCAGTGTCATAAATCAGTGGACCCTGGCTCTAATCCCTGGTACAACAAACAAAATAAAACAACTTTAAACCAGGATACAGTGTGGAGTGGTGATTGCCTTGGCAAGTGGTCTTTATTTCATCAGCCTTTATCCACACCTTTCTGGCATATATTAGCAATGGTATCAAGTGTTGTAAACATACTTTTGTTTTGTTGTTTTGAGAGAGAGAGAGAGAGAGAGAGAGAGAGAGAGAGAGAGAGAGAGAGAGAGAGAGAGAGAGAGAGAGAGAGAGAGAGAGAGAGAGAGAGAGAGAGACTAAACCATCTCTACTCATGTTACTAAACCCTGTCTTGCATGATAACATTATGTGAATGAGTTACACACTTGTGTTAATAGCATACAGATCCAGTATAATGATATATGTGGATAACAATGTCCTTACAATTACGGACATATATGGACAAAAAAAAATGGAATAATAAGTCAACTGCACTGCATTTCATGCTTTTTAAACTGCACAATATTACATATCAAATGTATATGTCACACAGAATTTCAGAAGTAAATAACAATACCACAATTTCAGACAAGATGTGTGCTACTATACCAGAATACTGCTTTTAAAATGAACATACATAGTAAACTGGAAGAACATGATTTTATTATGACTGGAAAGAATATGCATGTTAATCCCCCAGCCACCCTGCCTGTAAAACCTCATTCCCCTGAGCAAACACATACATACACTGGACACATGAGTTAATGATACATGACTTGGACTACACCCCTTTCCAATCTCCTGTACTGATGGGATGCACCACCACAAGGCCAGCAGGCGAGACACTAGAATTAGTGTGGATTGTAATCTTAATATATGTCACCACTCACATGATCATCACAATCAATTCTGATGTCATGATCAGAATAATTAACATCAAATTCATCAACATCTGAATGGCTGAGCACAAGACCAACGGATTGTTCCACCGCTGACCTCCTAGAAGATTCATTGTTTTATGTTCAGAATGTCTTTTCATGATACCAGCACTGTTGCTTAGGGACAGTCAACACATTTCACAATTCTCCAACACACCAAGTTGTGTGGTTGAACATTTGGAAGCAGACCATATTGCGTTGATTTAAATGGTTTGAGTGTTGGACATTCACCAATCAATGGCAAGCTACTGAATGTAATAATTGCTTAGTAAATCACAAGCAGTCAACAGATGCTGGAGCTGATTGCATTGTCCTGTAAAGTATATGCAACTAATTTTTCATTATGAAAACAACAAATTGTCAAGTATTCTTAATATGCCATTTGTCTTTATCCTTATTTGTGTGACCATCTGATCACTATGAGGTAATGGATGTCAGACTGAAAAATTAGTACCTGGAGCATGGGTTTTTCCCCCACAAATACCGACAAACAGGTATCTCAGGGTCAAAACAAGGTGAGAAGCATTAAAAAAAATATGGTACAAGCAATTCCAGGATCATACAGTTACAAGCAATTGTCGGATCATACTGCCCTTGGGTTTGAAGGGCTTCGCAGCATCACGGGGTAAATGGATCCCTGTGCTTTCCCAGAACAATCGCTGGCACTCATTCAACATGGGGTAAATGGATCACTGTGCTTTCCCAGAACAATCACTGGCACTCATTCAACATGGGGTAAATGGATCACTGTGCTTTCCCAGAACAATCAATTGCACTCATTCAACATGAAATAAACGGATCACCATGCTTTTCCAGAACAATCACTGGCACTCATTCAACATGGGGTAAATGGATCAATGTGCTTTCCCAGAACAATCACTGGCATTCATTAAACAAAGCTGGGTTTGCCTCAGCACTGAACAGGTCAGCAAAACATCCAATCCTGGGGACAGAGCTTCAGATACTCAACCAGTCTCCTTGTGAGCATCAACAAGGAGACAAGCTCTAGACTACTGTGCTTGTAAGCAAGTGTACAACCCACTATGCTACCAAAGCTTCGGAAGCTTACAGTTGCCTGAAATATTCCAGTCTTCAAGCGTTGACATGTGTGTAATTTGATGTAATTTTTGAACATTTTAACTATTGTTCTGTGTACAGTTAATGAACTTCTTGCACATTTCACAGAATTCATGAAACTTCTTGCACATTTTCACCAGCTTATAATCAAATAATATCTTAAACATCATTTTATTAGCTTCAAATTTAAAAAAGTACACCCCAAATTACAGATTTTAGCACATTTTCAACGTCTCTACAATTACACATTTTAATTCTTTTGCCCAGCTCACAAGCAGACCATATGGCAAATAAATTCTGTTAATGGTCAAATGTAAGCTCGCTCTCTACTTTAATGCTTGCAGCGAAGTATAATTTTTGCCCACATTCCACAACTTACAAGCAGCATTAGTTCCAAGTAACACATATTAACTTTAAATGATCAATATTATCACAAGGATAAAATATGTGCAGCAACTCTAGAAATATAACGTCAAGTGATACAAATGAGCTACAAATAATAAATATTAGTGCAGAGGTAACATGTTATCAATGCTTCTAGAATAATTTATCAAGTACATATCAAGTCCATAAACAACAAGTACAGTTCCTTTACACAGTATTTCAAATAACAAAGACTTCCAACATAATACTGAACATGGTCATCGCTCTCAGTTCACTTTCTACACAACAGGCAAATCTAGTTGACTGATTTAGTCGATTCATACTTCCAGGTAATAAGCTCATCATAAAGATTACCTTTAAATACATTTTCAAGAAGACCCATGGCACAAAGTCAAGATGAACAATAGGTTGAAAAATCTCTTATCTGTAGTTTATAGGAGTTTAAATGCAAGACTTCACTGCACAGTTGCGTTTTATCCCACACAGCTTGATTTCTATTCTGCAGAGTGGTCAGCTAATAGCACCACACAGAGCATGAACTCTGTAGTTCTATCCACCAACCCTCAGGGTCAGCTAATAGCATCACACAGAGCATGAACTCTGTAGTTCTAGCCACAACCCCAAGGGTCAGCTAATAGCACCACACAGAGCATGAACTCTGTAGTTCTAGCCACCAACCCCAAGGGTCAGCTAATAGCACCACACAGAGCATGAACTCTGTAGTTCTAGCCACCAACCCTCAGGGTCAGCTAATAGCATCACACAGAGCATGAACTCTGTAGTTCTAGCCACAACCCCAAGGGTCAGCTAATAGCACCACACAGAGCATGAACTCTGTAGTTCTAGCCACCAACCTCCAGGGTCAGCTAATAGCACCACACAGAGCATGAACTCTGTAGTTCTAGCCACAACCCCAAGGGTCAGCTAATAGCACCACACAGAGCATGAACTCTGTAGTTCTAGCCACCAACCCCCAGGGTCAGCTAACAGCACCACACAGAGCATGAACTCTGTAGTTCTAGCCACCAACCTCCAGGGTCAGCTAATAGCACCACACAGAGCATGAACTCTGTAGTTCTGGCCACCAACCCCTAGGCTCTCAGACAAAACTGCACTTGTCAACCACAGAATGGAGTCTGAAGCACGAAACCCACAACCTTCAGAGCGCAAGGCAGGCAGCTGAACCCATTTCCCACGGAGAGCCCGGATGTGTCTGTAGCTTAACTCTTTCACCAGGGACAGCCTAGATGTGTCTGTAGTACAATGCTTGACATGATTAGTATGTTACAGGAAATGGGTTATCACAAAGAATACTTTCAAGCCAGGTATAAAGATGATCTTTTACAAAGAAGTCAACTAATTAATACTTCAGGACAACAACTTATAAATACATTTTTTTTAACACCAGTGCTCAATTTACGACCTTTAGCATCGAAGACAAACACACAACTACATGCAAAATAGCTTCTTTCTCTGATAGTCCATGCTGTGTGGTGTTGGTGATCATGTCTGTCCACAGCCTTCTGTTTTACTTACAACCAATCATTTCCTCCAGTTCCTGGTGTCAGACTGTCCAGCATCTTCCCTCTTGGCATCGCCCTGCCTCTCCTCCTCCAAACGTTCCTGCTGTGATGACAAACTCCAGCTCTCCCCTTCTCATGATATGCCCAAAGAGTGTGGACTGTCCCTGCTGATGTCAGCAACCAGTTCCCTGCTGATGTGAGCAACCAGTTCTCTCTGTCAGTTAGCTTCCCTGCTGATGTGAGCAACCAGTTCTCTCTGTCAGTTAGCTTCTTTTATGATCATTCTCTTTCTATCTGTCTACGATGCTCTCACCATTCTTGTATAAAACCACGTCTCCACACAAATGCCCACCTGTCTGCTAATTGTCCATCAAATTGCTAAATCTACAAGACAGCTGGTCAGACGGCAGAGTGGTTAGTAACACAGCATGCCATTCAAACTGAACAATTTTCGTATTCAAATCCAGTTATGGGTGGTTTTACTGTACAATAAGCAATCTGAGGAAAGTTTTCCCCCTCCCCTCACTTTCAGCAGGGTAGTGGATGAGATACCTAGTCTTCTTCAGTACATAGAGAACAAAAACAGGACATACCCCACCCCCTCCTCCCCAATGTGCATAATTTATGTTAATAATTGCTTGGTAGTTTGAAATCATAAAGAGTATGCTGCATTTGGCAGCTGCCCTTCGCGAAATTTATACAGAAGTTAGAAAAGGTACTCACAATAGAATATATATAACATGCACATCTCTTGTGTGGCTAAGGATGTCAAGAGGAAACCACCACATTAATTTCCTCAGAATAAGTTTATGGACAAGGCTTGATATATGGTGGAGTGATGTTCACAAAACCTACTGAATAATCGGCACACAATATAACATTCCACGACGTAATATAACACGGCCTGACATGATTAAAAATTGATTAACATTATTAACACTTGTGGGTAATTGCACAAATACTGCTAGCTCTCAACAACAACAAAAAAAACATACATGCAAAAAAAAAACTGTCTTCTTGTGTATGCATCACTAGAACAGCAGTGCATGAGAGGAGGAAAACAAATTAGAATAAGTATTACTTTAATTGCAGTTGTGGTAAGTCAATATTGCCACCCAAAAAAGTTTGTTGCATAACCTTTACTGGACATAGCAGTCAACTCCAGCATGGTTTGGCTGTTTGTGATTCCTGGGCAAGTTTATGTTCAGAAGTTTGCCATTGCTTTCTGAACGACCGGCACTCATATCTTTGTATGGAAGTATCAAAGCAAGGCAGTTGGCTTCCTAATTGCCGCAGCTGTGATTCGAACGCAGTATACTACAAATTGCATTCATAACACCTTCACCACAGAGCCGGCTTAAGAAAAAAAACCAGAACTTTAATCCCTGATGTAATGCTTAACTTGAATCCCCGATGTAATGCTCAACTTTAATCCCTGATGTAATGCTCAACTTTAAAAGGAGACCTTCACATTTGTTGAGTATTGCTAAGCATTATTAACAACTTTAGCAAAGGAAATTGTCATAAACATGATCAAACCAACTTTCAATATGACGCCTTTCACACTGAAGTTATTATCAACCCTATGTTTAGAAATTACCCTTAACAATCCTGGTATAATGCCCAGCACTGTGGCTTAGGGGCAGTGAACATGTTTCACAATGACTGCCGTGCATTGATTTTGATGGTATCAGCATCAGTTGTTCAGAAAGTAATGACAAGCTACTGAACATAAAAACTGCCTAGAAAATCACAGTCCTCAAAAATGCTGGGGTTCACTGCAATGTCCTACAAAGGACATGTAAATAACTTGTTAAAATACTGCTGAACTGAATACAAACTGTTCGGTTGAGAAAAATCGAACAAGAGCAAGGCAAAGAATGGCAATCATGAAAAAGCTTGCTGGTACAACGTGGGGAGCAGATGAGAAAGTTCTCAAGAAGTTATATACTGGATATGAGGCCAGTACAGGAAAATAGCATTGCAGCTTGGGCAACAGCAGTTAAGTCAAACTTTTACAAAATAAGTAGAGTCCAAAAATCAAGGAATGCGGATTATAACTGGAAGCCTGAAAAACAACGCCTATTAATGAACTAGAAAAGATCACTTGTTTACAACCAATGCAGGATAGAAGAGATAGCAGAGCCCAGCAACAAGCAGACAAATTCAGAAGATTGACAGACCACCCTATGTATAACAGGTTTAATGGTTTTGGAAAGGGAAGGCTGAAGCGTAGCAACTTTGTAGAAACTGCAAAATGAAAGATTAGGGCAGATCCTATACTTAGCATAACTTAGTTCCCAGCTTGGAGACAGCAGCAACTGCCTGAGATGATAGAAAACATTCCTGGTATTGAGAAAAGGAACTACTCAGAATGAAACAGAAAGAAGAAAAATTGCTCTAAACTACATAAAAGAACATTACCCAAGTAGCAATTGGACCCATGCATATACAGATGGATCAGCAAAAAAATCAATAGAAAATGGAGGAGGAGAAATTCTCCTAAATTTAAAAAATGGAGTGAAAAAAAGTCAGTGGCAACTGGAAAATTTTCAAGTAACTTCAAAGCAGAGGCAGAAGCTTTGAAAACTGCAGCATATATGCTCTTGATGGAGGAAAATAAAGAGAAGCAAATAGCTATCTTCACAGATGCAAAGTCAGCTGTCCAAATACTGAAGAGCGAAAACAGCACAGAACTAGCAGACCTAGGAGCAGCACTCCATGGACTATGTCAGAAATCCAAAAAAGTTGTAATACAGTGGATCCCATCACATTGCAGTATACCTGGAAATGAAGAGGCTGACAGACTGGCAAAAGAGGGTGGACAACTACATCATGCCTGACATAGATATTTATAGAACCACTTACAGAACCAAATGGGAATCAGAGCATTTAGGCCACCAGAAAGATGATGCATTTTACAAACTCGACCGAAGAGAAAAAGTAGCTATCTTCAGACTCCGCACAGGACATAACAGGCTGAAATACCACTTGTTCAATAAACTAAAGATAGGAGATACCGATGAATGTAATAGTGGAACTGGTAAAATGATAGTTAAACATGTCCTGCAGGGGTGCCCGATATACTGCAGAACAGAGAAAGATATTTTGGCTCACACCTGCTTCATTTGAGGACAAATTCTATGGAGATATCAACAAGCTCAAGTTGGCCGCAGCTTACTTTAACTACATTCAGGTTGACATCGAAAGGTGTATGAAGAAGTACATAAGACTGCCACGCTTCATTCCACAGGTACCTTGGTAGTAAAAGCATCCCAGAGGCATGACATGGAATATTGCTTGGCTAGCAAATCCAGTACATGGAAAGTTTGAATCAAAAGCTCATTGTATGGGTGTTATCAAAGGTGGAAAAAGCGACCAGTGGCATGAAATGGAATATTGCTTGGATAGCAAATCCATTGTGTGGAAAGTCCGAATTGAAAGCTCATTGTGTGGATGTCATCTGCAGACTGCATTCTTCTGGTTTCTGGAGGAACAGTCTGTGGTGAAAGGAAGACCCAATATACGCAAGTGAGGCTAAGCAGCCATGTGCAGGACGTGATGATTCCTTGGGTTAGCCCAGTACCAGAGCGCTATGTCGCTATGTGTCGGCTCTGCAATTATGGAAGCCTCTGCCAAATTGCTGCTGACAGGGTTGTTC
Source organism: Cepaea nemoralis (assembly GCA_014155875.1). Lineage (NCBI taxonomy): Eukaryota > Metazoa > Mollusca > Gastropoda > Stylommatophora > Helicidae > Cepaea > Cepaea nemoralis. Next base: position 104,615 of record JACEFZ010028138.1, read on the forward strand.
CATAAATTATGACTTGTAAAATCCAACACAAGATAAGCTCGGCTCGCTTCATTAACTTCAACAGCAATGTGAACAAAAATTAACGAGATTGGACGACGACGTCAGTCAAGTGAAAATAGCCGTTTAATAAACATTCTGTAGCATCCAAGGATTTAATGTGTCCATTAATTATCATGTAGCACCCGCTGGGCCTGTTACACCAGGTCCGCAGCAAGTCTTAGTTAAGCTTCTAATAATTAAAAAGGAATTACCGACCTTATGATTACCACCGGTAATAATTGGCCATCTTAGGCTGTACGCCTTCGAACGTCCTTCACTCTCTCCATCGTGACATGTCTTGCCGCTCTGGATAAACACAGCTATTTCCTTTCGCTGTTGGTTCATGCGTCTGTGGCGATATTCTGCATCATGTTACTAAGCCTCTTGCTTGTCAGTTAATGATATTCCGCCACTGTTTAATGCCAAGTAACTATCAGTCCAGCTCTATCCAAAATTGCACTGCCTTCTCCTTGTTACTTCCCCAGAAAGCCTGCCGTTGTTGGGCTAATCGCTCCATGACATTTTGCGTGTTCTAATGCGTCTCTTAGTTTCTTATTGCATTTGGCGTCGAGGCTTTCTCTCTACTTCATATGATGTCATTGTTGCGTTCACCGACTATATGGCAGCCTCCTTGGATGGAGGGGAATGCCTATGGTCTGCCCCTGCCTTCCCTTGAGGGCTGACTGTTATGTCTTCGGCTGTTCTAAATGGGCCAGCTGGGATGGGGGAATAACACCACAACAGTGAGAGTCAAACATCCTACCAAACCCCCGGGAAGGTTAACCCTGTCAACAAATGCCCGCAGAAGTCGGATGTGTCAGCCTAGTGGAGCAAGAACGCAGCTCTGCTGTAAACAGGCACAATGCAGTCACGTCCACACAAAAAAACTCTCCGGATGAACGCAGCAGCATAAGAAGAAGAATACAAACTGTTCAGCAACAGGTCATCCTAACTATTGTTAAAGCAGGTATGAGCTTCCGCTGAGGTCAGTGTCACCACCACATCTAAACACAGAACGGACCATTTCTAGCATGCGGTTTCATATGACCAACTCTGCATGCACCACTAAAAAACGCGGGTTTAATGCATGGGCTCATCACCTGCTAACAGAGGAAAAAAAAACAGGTCACCTATTTCTGTGTCCATTCAGGTCTACAAAATGTGTTGGTACTATCACATCACCGACCCACAAGTCCCTGCTTCAAGACATGTCCCACATCACACAGTGGCTCAAGATATGTGCCACACCACACAGTGGCTCAAGATATGTGCCACACCACACAGTGGCTCAAGATATGTGCCACACCACACAGTGGCTCAAGATATGTGCCACACCACACAGTGGCTCAGGACATGTGCTACACCACACAGTGGCTCAGGACATGTGCCACACCACACAGTGGCTCAAGATATGTGCCACACCACACAGTGGCTCAAGATATGTGCCACACCACACAGTGGCTCAGGGCATGTGCTACACCACACAGTGGCTCAAGACATGTGCCACACCACACAGTGGCTCAAGATATGTGCCACACCATACAGTGGCTCAGGACATGCATCACACCACAGTGGATCAAGATGTGCCACACCACACAGTGGCTCAGGACATGTGCCACACCACAGTGGATCAAGATGTGCCACACCACACAGTGGCTCAGGACATGTGCCACACCACAGTGGATCAAGATGTGCCACACCACACAGTGGCTCAGGACATGTGCCACACCACACAGTCGCTCAGAGTCTGTTCACATGAATTGTTTATTGTCTTCTCACTTGTAGTCATCTTGTCTTCATTGGTTCAGCCTTTGGACATATTATTTAAACTTCCATATTCATGCTTTGATCCACTTATGTACAATCTAATATGCAGAATAATACATCTGCTCGCTTAGTGCAAGAGAGTAGTTAATCTGATGCTACTACCAATATAACTGAAATGTGTGCTCTATTGCAAAAATGCAGCGCATGGCAAGAATTCATATTTAAAAACAAATGTCATTAAAATCACTATCTTGAAACCATTCAACATTTGGCACATATGTGAATATGTCAATACTTCATATAAAATAATTAACAATGAATATCTTTAGTGCAGTTATCAACATTGAAAATACTTTTAGAATAATGTACAATACAATACAGCAAACTAAAAATCTTATGTGGCAAACCTGATGTGATAACAGTAAATCCACAAATAAAATGCACTGAACTGACAAGCACTCATAAAATATTTGTAAAAACAAAATAAATTTTAAAAATAAAAAATAAAAGCTAGAAATAAAAACTAGAGAACACACTTGATAGATAGATAGATAGATAGATAGATAGATAGATAGACAGACAGATAGATAGACAGACAGACAAATATAGGCAGACAGGAATGCTCAATCTGTGAAAAGGTTCTACACATTCACTTCTACAATGTTACCATTTAGAGAGACAAACTAAAATCCTTTATTTCTCTTTGTTTGCCTTCTAGTGTGTTCTCTAATTCCTTTTTCTGTTTTGCTGGATGAGTGCCAACTGTGCAATGCCTTTACATGCCTATTTATATAATAAAACAGAAACTGGTGAAGACAAATGGTGCATCTTTACACACATTTAGTGGTGTACTGATAATAGATACACAAACTGAGACACAGCTGATCTACAGGTAAATGCCCACTGGTTGCATCTACTGCATCACTTGCCCATGGCCAGGCGGGTGGCTACTATGAGAGGCTTCAATGTTGCTAGTGGCATGGCCTTCTCCAGGAAAGGATGTTGCAACAACTGACTAGCACTGGCTCTGAACGTGACATCCACCTCCAGGCATTTATGAATGAAATCCCGAAGTTCTGAGGACAGCTTGTGTTCATTTTTGATTTCTGGTTTTCCCTGGCAATGGAAGATTATTAAAAAGTTATTAGTCACAGAATGTGTGCATGGAAGGAATGAATGGTCAGGTGTCTTCAACTGTGGACCAAACAATGGCCAATGACATCTAGACATCCATAGACAGCTAGCTGGGAGTCACAACAGGCGACTAATTATAGCAACATATGCAACAAAAACCCCATTTCCTGTCTAGATATTAAAAGAGCAACAGTAAATCAGAACAAGCAGCAGCAGAAGAAGAATGAAGAAGAAGAAGAGGAAGAAGGAAGAAGAAGAAGAAGAAGAAGAAGAAGAAGAAGAAGAAGAAGAAGAAGAAGAAGAAGAAGAAGAAGAAGAAGAAGAAGAAGAAGAATAGATAAGCATGGTTAACACAAGAAAAACACAATCAGTCATGCAGTTCTCCCAATAAGTTTACATTCAGTTCAGAAGTGGATTTCTCCAGTCTCTTCCCCAAGCCAGCCAAGTGTGACTATTGTCAGAATGATGTAACCTTCTTTGCCCTGTGTGCTTTTACCACTCTCCATTAATTAATGCACATGTTCAATTATAAAAATGTATGTATCAACTAATAATTATCTATTTTAAAATTGTAATTACAATTATGTATTTTGAACATCTACAATTTGTATAAGAAGATCATGGTTTTTTTTAAAACTTAAATGTTACTAAAATGTTCTTAGTTTTTAGTTTTTTAGTTTAGTCGTTGGATCAACATCACGGCACACGGTTTAACCCATAAGTGCTCCGTTTTCCTCCTAACTCAAACCTGAGTCTGGAGAAACTCAGCTCAATGCACGAACTCCGTTGCATCGGCAAGGATCCTGAAATACTATGGATAGATTTTTAACTCAAAAATTTGCCCGGGCAGCGCCGTTAGGCTACTCTTTTTTGATTTCCAACTGCCAAGGGATTTTTTACGTGTGCAACAATACACACGGGCGCCCGATCTCACTACCCAGAGACCAGGGGAAATTTTATTACTGGAAGTCCAGGTGGATTTTTTAAATAAATCCCGGTCCTCACCGGGGCCTGAACCCGGGACTCCAGCACTCGAGGCGGACACCATACCTCGAGACCACTCAGACCCCCCACTTAAAAAAAAAAAAAAGTCAACTAAAAAGTTCTTATAATATTGTAGACACAAAGAAGAATAAAAATACTGTCATTCTACAAGCTGTGTACAAGCAAGACAACCAGCTCTTCAGCAGAATCACAATGAAGTTGACTTACCTTGGTTGCAATACGGTAAATGGCTTTGAGGGGGGTCTCATTCAGGTACGGTGGCTCCCCCTCCAACATCTCTATAATCATAATGCCTAGGCTCCAGATGTCAACCTTATTGCCATATTGTTTCCTGTGTACACACAATAACACACTTTGACTAAAAACATATGGGACTGTGGTCATTTCAAAAGAGTTTATGGGTGGAATTTATTTCAATACATCGTCATGTTATTTTATAAAATGAAGAACATCCAGAACATCTTATGCAATAAATCCTTTGTCTGGAAGTTAGAAGACAATTCTGGCAGGTGTTTTTGTTGTGTTTGCTCCCTTCAAACTCAAGCATAGTTCACATGCGTTCTTCTATGTTTAGGGCACTGGACTGATTTTTGCGTGTGGATAACATTTCCTTTTACCAGTGTCCCTCACCATCAGGCGAACCCACTCTGACTTCTGAGGCACTTGTAATTTACGTCCCCAAGTCAGTGTTATATAGAATCAGTTCTAACATATGGCTGTGAATTCTGGACAATTAGTCAACAAGCCAGGAAATCCCTAGATGCTTTAGAGATGTGATTTTATAGAAGAATTCTGAACATTCCTTCAACAGCCAAATTGAGTCACCTAAACATTATGAAAGAGGCCGACAACTGATCAATCAATCAATCAATCAATCAGGTGCCTTCTCCGCAATGAAGGTTGGCTGCAATGAATCTCCAACACTGTCTGTCTCTCGTCTTGACTGTACATTCTGTCAGGCTGATGTTCGTTCATCTCTTGATGTTATCTTCCCACTTGTATTGTTGTCTACCTCTTGCTCGCTTGCCCTCAAACTTGCCTTCAGTATGATTTTTATAAGAGTTGTATGTCTTTTAACGTGGCCAAAATATTTCACTTGTCTCCTCTTTCATCAACTCTCTCTTCATTCCCAGTTTTTCTAGGACCTCTGCATTTGATTGTTTTTGTTTCCATGAAACTGATCACAAACATCAAAATGAGGCAGTCATAATTGTTTGGTCACATTATGAGAAGGCATAAACTGGAACATACTGTGAAGATTTGTGGAAAGAGAGAAGAAGACAATGAGAGAACATTCTTGACAGTCTTGTGTTATGGCATGGAAGGGTGGCATCACAGGAACTGATACACGCCATTGGAGATCACAATATGTGGAGAAGCATGATTGTCCACGCCATTGGAGATCACAATATGTGGAGAAGCATGATTGTCCACGCCATTGGAGATCACAATATGTGGAGAAGCATAATTGCCCACGCCATTGGAGATCACAATATGTGGAGAAGCATAATTGCCCACGCCATTGGAGATCACAATATGTGGAGAAGCATGATTGCCCACGCCATCTGGCAAGGCACTTGATGATCATTATCATGTACCAAGCCATATTGTTTAAACAATAAAAATTAAAGGACCCCACCATGTCTATGCTATCCTGGTGGTAGGTGAGGTATGTGAAGGTGGCAGGTGAGGTATGTGAAGGATGGCAGGTGAGGTATGTGAAGGTGGCAGGTGAGGTATGTGAAGATGGCAGGTGAGGTATGTGAAGGTGGCAGGTGAGGTATGTGAAGGTGGCAGGTGAGGTATGTGAAGATGGCAGGTGAGGTATGTGAAGATGGCAGGTGAGGTATGTGAAGGTGGCAGGTGAGGTATGTGAAGATGGCAGGTGAGGTATGTGAAGGTGGCAGGTGAGGTATGTGAAGATGGCAGGTGAGGTATGTGAAGGTGGCAGGTGAGGTATGTGAAGGTGGCAGGTGAGGTATGTGAAGGTGGCAGGTGAGGTATGTGAAGGTGGCAGGTGAACTTTAGACAGACACTGACTGTATACAACATGGCCATAGACAACTTTAGACAGACTGTGACTGTATACAATGTGACCATAGACAACTTTAGACAGACTGTGACTGTATACAACGTGGCCATAGACAACTTTAGACAGACTGTGACTGTATACAACGTGATCATAGACAACTTTAGACAGACTGTGACTGTATACAACGTGACCATAGACAACTTTAGACAGACTGTGACTGTATAAAACAAGACCATAGACAACTTTAGACAGACTGTGACTGTATACAACGTGGCCATAGACAACTTTAGACAGACTGTGACTGTATACAACAAAACCATAGACAACTTTAGACAGACTGTGACTGTATACAACGTGACCATAGACAACTTTAGACAGACTCTGACTGTATACAACATGACCATAGACAACTTTAGACAGACTGTGACTGTATACAACGTGACCATAGACAACTTTAGACAGACTGTGACTGTATACAACAAGACCATAGACAACTTTAGACAGACTGTGACTGTATACAACATGGCCATAGACAACTTTAGACAGACTGTGACTGTATACAACGTGATCATAGACAACTTTAGACAGACTGTGACTGTATACAACGTGACCATAGACAACTTTAGACAGACTGTGACTGTATAAAACAAGACCATAGACAACTTTAGACAGACTGTGACTGTATACAACGTGGCCATAGACAACTTTAGACAGACTGTGACTGTATACAACAAAACCATAGACAACTTTAGACAGACTGTGACTGTATACAACGTGACCATAGACAACTTTAGACAGACTCTGACTGTATACAACATGACCATAGACAACTTTAGACAGACTGTGACTGTATACAACGTGACCATAGACAACTTTAGACAGACTGTGACTGTATACAACAAGACCATAGACAACTTTAGACAGACTGTGACTGTATACAACATGGCCATAGACAACTTTAGACAGACTGTGACTGTATACAACATGACCATAGACAACTTTAGACAGACTGTGACTATATACAATGTGACCATAGACAACTTTAGACAGACTGTGACTGTATACAATGTGACCATAGACAACTTTAGGCAGACTGTGACTGTATACAACGTGACCATAGACAACTTTAGACAGACTCTGACTGTATACAACGTGACCATAGACAACTTTAGACAGACTGTGACTGTATACAACGTGGCCATAGACAACTTTAGACAGACTGTGACTGTATACAACGTGACCATAGACAACTTTAGACAGACTGTGACTGTATACAACAAGACCATAGACAACTTTAGACAGACTGTGACTGTATACAATGTGACCATAGACAACTTTAGACAGACTGTGACTGTATACAATGTGACCATAGACAACTTTAGACAGACTGTGACTGTATACAACGTGACCATAGACAACTTTAGACAGACTGTGACTGTATACAACATGGCCATAGACAACTTTAGACAGACTGTGACTGTATACAACGTGACCATAGACAACTTTAGACAGACTGTGACTGTATACAACAAGACCATAGACAACTTTAGACAGACTGTGACTATATACAACAAGACCATAGACAACTTTAGACAGACTGTGACTGTATACAGCATGGCCATAGACAACTTTAGACAGACTGTGACTGTATACAATGTGACCATAGAAAACTTTAGACAGACTGTGACTGTATACAACGTGACCATAGACAAGTTTAGGCAGACTGTGACTATACAACGTGACCATAGACAACTTTAGACAGACTGTGACTGTATACAACGTGACCATAGACAACTTTAGACAGACTGTGAATGTATACAACATGACCATAGACAACTTTAGACAGACTGTGACTGTATACAACAAGACCATAGACAACTTTAGACAGACTGTGACTGTATACAACGTAATCATAGACAACTTTAGGCAGACTGTGACTGTATACAACAAGACCATAGACAAATTTAGACAGACTGTGACTGTATACAACGTGACCATAGACAACTTTAGACAGACTGTGACTGTATACAACGTGATCATAGACAACTTTAGACAGACTGTGACTGTATACAACAAGACCATAGACAACTTTAGACAGACTGTGACTGTATACAACGTGACCATAGACAACTTTAGGCAGACTGTGACTGAACCACAGCAAGTCTACCAAAATGGTCCAAAAACAAGTGTGACACACAATATGTGGTTTTGTAAAATGTTTGCGTTAAAAAAAATATAAGTGATTACAAAAGTTCATTGGCTGTTTCATCATAAATAGTATGAGTCCAGTATAGGAAGCCACAACCAAACCAGCAAATATAGCCACATTTTGAAAAGATATCTATTTCAAGCTATTCCAATTCTTCAGACTAACCTTGAGATAACCTCTGGGGCCATCCAATAAGGCGTGCCCACCATTGTGTCTCTCTTGCCCTTTTCAGCACTCAACTGGGCACAGAAACCAAAGTCAGTCAATTTGACAGCACCAATCATTCCCAGGAGCACATTGTCACTCTTGATGTCTCGGTGGATGATGTTCTTGTTGTGAAGAAATGCCAATGCTTTCAAACACTCTCTGCACACTGCGGCAATCTGGCCCTCCTTCATGATAGTTTCTGTGACCACGTCAGTTAGTGCGCCTCCGTCTAAATACTAAGAAGGAATGTGAAATAGTCAAAACAGTATGGATTGTTCCTGTGATCATATCAATTTGCACTCTTCCATATAAATATTAAGATGGGCAACTTTAGAATGTCAATGCACTGTCAGTATGGACTCTTTCTGTGATCACATCAGTTAGTGTACCTCCATCTAAATATTAAGATGGGCAACTTTAGAATGTCAATGCACTGTCAGTATAGACTCTTTCTGTGATATCATCAATTAGTGTACCTCCATCTAAATATTAAGATGGGCAAGTTTAGAATGTCAACGCACTGTCAGTATGGACTCTTTCTGAGACCACATCAGAAGGAGTTAAAGTAATATCTGGGATAAAGCAAGTTAACTGATTTGGTGGTTGATTGGTGAACTCCAGAGAAGACTGAGCTTTAAGTGATAAGTCTGATGCTTTAGTGTTCCGGTGTCTGAGTCTTAAAAAGGGTTTGCATCTTTGGGAGTGAGGTCCGTGCAGACTTTTCTCCCAACAGAGTACTGAAGTACCATCATCTCCATAGGAATGTGCTGTAGATCTCTCCCATCCCTCTCCAACCCATCCCTCTCCAAGCTCAGAAACCAGCAGGAAGTGCCAGACTGATACTGAAACTGTGCATCTATGGAGAGGAATATTCACATGTAAACAGGTCATTATTCAGCACAGCATATACAGACTGGCTGGCATTTGGGGCTGACAATACTTTCTCCACAAGTTTCAGGTATTTCATTGTCAACATTTCCTGGAAGTGAGTTAATATAACAACTGAATGGGGCAAAAGGTGCACAAACAAGCAATAAACACATGGTGAGTTGCTTGGCATAAACTTGAGTTTACCCTTGGTACTGTCAAACAGGCAAAGAAATAAAACTTTTCTTTGGTCTGATGTCCACAGCAAAAGTTAGATGGCTAGGGGGAAATAATTCCAGATCAACAATACTGTCTGAACTGCTAAACTGAATAACTGTTATGAATGTGTTCATCAAGATTCAACAAACCCAGATTTTATAAATTTAAGAAACAACAAACTGAATATGAACAAATGATAATATTTACTAATTTTGTGTCCCACTGTGATCATGGCAGTACACATTATTCCTGTATTCAAGTTTCAATACAAATCGTGTAAAAATATGTAAGGAAACATTTGGTTACTTCTGATGCAAAATTAATCAGTTTGAATATTTCTTCTTCTTCTTCTTGTGCATTTAATCTCCTTGAGTAGCATATGCCCTCTACCTACTCAGTCATGTTTCATATTCCTGCAGCTCCTTCCATGTGCTCCCCATACTGTTCATCTTTGTCTCTAGTTCTCTTCTCCGTGTGTTTTTAGGTCTTCCTCTATTTCACAACAATGTGATCCCTTAGTGAATTTAACCACAGAAGCCACAAACATTATGTTGCACAATTTATTGCCTGACATATTTCACTGCATCACATCATCATCATCTTCCACTTCTGCCGTCAAGCGTCGTGGGGAGGAATAATTTACGCTCCAGCGCCCGGTGGGCGGCACTGGATAGTGTCATTCCATGTGGTTGTACAATGTCTTTGATGTAGTCAATCCATTTTCTTCTTGGACGTCCTCGTGGTCTCATCGCGGATGATCTTTGATGTAAGGCCAGTGATGGTAATTGTTGGTGTTGCATTCTAACGACATGGCCAAACCACTTGATCTTCTGTCTTTCAATAAATGTGGCACAAGGTGTTGATCCCACAGTCTGTCTGATAATAGCATTTCTTACTCGGTCTTGGATTGTTAAGTTGGAAGCTCTCCTCAGGCATCTCATTTCGCAGGTGTTGTTTTTGCAAAGGTGTAATCTGGATAAAGTCCAAGTTTGAGATTGGTAGCATAGGGTTGGTGTGAATATGCTGTTTATTATCTGCCGTTTTGCAGACATGGGTGTATTTGGATGTTTCAGTAAGGGTAATAAGTAATAATAATATGTAAGTTCACTTGCTTATGGACATATGATTTCGATTTCTCTGTCCAATCTGCCATCTTCTGTGATCATACTTTGAAGATATTTGAATTCTTTAACTTGTTTCAGAGTTGTGCTATTTATCTGTATACTTAGTGGGCCCAGTGATCTGCTAACTCGCATTACTTCGGTTTTGGCTGTATTTATACTCATATTGTATCTTCTGCATGTTGAACTCAAGATTATTAATATGATTTAGCAGTCTACCCTCATCGCTATAAAACAGGCACTGACTGTCTGCAAAAAGAAGTTCATTTATTTCCTGTGGATCAGTTGTTTCTTCTGGAGTAAAGAGTTCTAAATTTTCTGAATCTGTTCTGTTGAGACTTGCTTCTTTGGGAATTCTGTCCATGTAGATATTAAAAAGCAGGGCAGAGAGCACACACCCCTGTATTGACTGAACATATCTGATATACCTTCTTGTGTTCTTACTGCACTTCGGCTCGAGTGGTACATGGCTATGTTTTTTAGCAGTTGCCCTTGTATCCCATAGTCTTCAAGGATGGTCCATAATTTGTATGTGTCTACTCTATCGAAAGCCTTTTCCTGATCTACAAACACAATATTCTGCTGGTCACTATATTCGATAGTTTTTTCACATATTTGTCTAAGTGTAAATAATGCATCAGTGCAACTTTACCGAATTGTACTTTGCTTAACTGTTGTTAACTATGGGTCTAGCTCTTTGTTCCAATAGTTTTGCATACATTTTCCCTATATGGCTCAGGAGTGATATACCTCTGTATGTTTCGCACTCTCTCATATTACCTTTCTTTTTCCATATTGGTACTATTATTGCCTTTTGCCAATCATCTGGGACTTTTCTTTCTTCCCATGCTATATTAATAAGTCTAGTTAGCCATTTAACTCCTGTTTCCCCACAGGCCTGACTAGCTTCTGTGGTTATTCCACCTGGAACTGGTGATTTGTTTTTAGGCCTTTCTGTTTAACTGCTTTGACTTCTGCAGGTATGAAATTTGGTTCTTGTTGTCCCTGGCTTTTAGGCACAAAAGTGAGGTTTTCTATGTTATGTGCGGGGTTAAGTAGTTCTTGAAAGTATTCTACCAACCTTGCTAGTCTTTGTTGTGGATTAAATATCGGTATACCTCTTTTGCTGTTTATGATGGTGGTTGGGTTCTAGGTGTATACTGCGGTTATATATCATCTCAAGTGAATAAATGAAAAATACTTAAGTTGAAGCAATTAAAAAATATGTAATATAATACATAATAATAATACATGTGACTATGTTTCAGCTTAAGTAGTATTCACTCATTCAATTCAGATGATACATAACACTTCCTCTTTTTTCTTTGCTATGTGGGCTCCAGAGGAAGGAATTTCTAGTGATACTATTGAAAGATTTCACCAGGTATGCCCTATCTAACGCCACATGTTTTCATATCATTCCATTCACAGAGATGTGTTTCACTGCAAGAGTTCCACATGAGTGATTCTGTCATAGGATTTTACATTTAAATACTTTGGCCATATTTAAAAGTCAGTGGATTAGTTGGTCATGTGGCAGAATCCCTCTTGTCAAGGCCTGGTGGACAGACTCTTGATCTTTTGCTAGTTTCCATGCCTCATGCATTTTATTTGATTGTCATTTTTGATGGACATGTAGTTTTGTCCATGGATATTAATACACATTTTATTTTCATCTTTGCTGTGGCTTTTGATAGGCAGGATTAATTATGCTAATCTTTTAGTACTGTTTGAAAAAAGCACAGTACTGTTTGCGTATCCACAGTCTGAAATTAGATGTCCACCAATTATGAATAGATCAACATTTTCACAAGTCTCATCATTTTTTATGTATCTCATTATATTCTATGCAGCCATGTTGAACAGGTATGGTAACAGAATACAAATCCTGTCCCAGGTTCCTCTGTACTGTACAAAACCAACCTGTACTTCTTGCAGTTCATATTCTAACCTCACCTGGTCAACAAATGCCTGCAGAAGTCAGATGTGTTGGTCTAACGGTGCAAGACCACAGCTCTGCTGTAAACAGGCACAATGCAATCACGTCTGAAAAAACTCTCTGGATGAGCGCAGCAGAAGAAGAAGAATATTCTAACCTCAAGTTCCATCCCTATTGATTCCCAAGAAGGTTTTGCTAGCATGACTTAGTGATATAGTACAACATTTGGTGAACAATTTTAAATGTCCTTTCTTTGGGGCAGGTATTTAGACTGCCTGTAGTTTAGAAAGACCAATAATGGAAAGCACGATTACTGGAAGGTAAGGCAAAAGGTTAACCAGTATGAAGGTGATCACAGAAAATTAAAGACATCCTGGATATGAAGAAGCATGGAGCAGGGGAACTGTGTCTTTTCTGCAGGCCTAATGAGAGCAACATTCTGCAAAGGACATGCTCCGTTAATGAATGTACTTAATTTGTCCACCGGCTCATTTCCTAACAAACCAGCATGCCCTGAGGAAAAGATCCAACGGGCACTCTCTTCTACCTTCGATATTTGACAATTAAAGCATGCCACTCAGCATGAAGCATGTCTGTCTTCACCCCTTTGCGCATACTCTGTGAGTCCATTACAATCAATCATGTGTACTGTTTGTCCCGAAGCCAGCGAACGCCAAAGTGACTGCTCCCACCTCCAGTCTCAGACTAGATGTTGTGGTAAATGCCGGGCTCTCTGTGCTAAACACCATCCATTAACTTAGCTATAAAGCACCAGAGACGTATTTTAGAACTTCATTTTTAATTCACCACAAACAAAGGAATCCCGGGAGTTCTCAGGAAATCATGTGACATCAAGGTAATTTCAGTGGGTGTAAGGGTGTCACTTCCTGTTGAGTGTGTGGTGGACTGCTAGACACATCGATGGATGCAATAAATGCTTCTGGGTTCAGAGGGCCCTCATTGTCATCGGAGTGTATATCCATATCTTGTGCTACTCGTCTTATCTTGTGTATGTCCCATCTGTCTGTGCCCATCTTTGATGTATCTAGAGGTCAGTTTGCGAAGACAATGACACTCAGTTTTGTGTACATCTTGCTGCAAACACACTTGTCGACCGACCACAAAGTGAATCCCAATATCCCTATCCTGAAAATCAACGATCCCACCAGATCTAGGACAGTGCTAAAAATAACTGCTTGATTAGCTTGCAGTGAATTGAAAATGAAGTACCCTTATTTGTGTGAGTTGGTTAAGGGCCTATGTTCCACTGGGAAATTAAAGACAGGAGAAGAAGAAGAAATAAGAAGAAACATATTAAACATACAACATTTACTGCTGGATAAAATCAGAACACATTCAATATTTCAACAGTATCAACAGTGAGAACTTCTGCTATTATTATAAAGTCTACACATGCACATTTCATGTGAATTCATACCTCCATGACCACCCACAGCTCATTTTCCAGATAGTAACAGTCTAAGAAGTTGACAATATTCTCATGTCTGTTTTGTTTCATCACATCAATTTCCGTGATGATCAGCTCCTTCTTGGGCTGGTTGTCAAGATCCATGATCTTAATAGCCACCACTTGATCAGAGTCTCTGCAGCGAGCCATCATGACCATGCCAGAAGCCCTGTAACATCACAAGATCAACAAACATAATGTACAGACATGAGAGGCAGAACAAGTTGCTGATTAGGGCTTTCTTTCATGTTTTCTGTGACACATTTAAACATGACTTACACATCCACCCGCTCATCAAGTCATAGGAAGGTAAGTATAGATAGTTGTATTCGAGGGGAACAGACCAAGAGGAAGATCGAGAGGAAAATACCTGGATGGCTTGGCCACATGGCATGGACGAGACAGGAACACTGAGCTGATCCACGACACTGGTGATCGAGTGAAATGGCGAGTCATGACCGCCCACGCTTTCCGGCATGGCACATGATTTATTGATTGATTGATTTATACACATGCTGTTCCCTATTGGATGAGACAGGTTTTCAGCTTCCCTTGATATCATTCATGATGAATGAATTGTTGTGCAGAAACTTGAAGGGGGAGGAGAGGTGAGGAAGACTGAGAGAGAAGATTCTGAAAACTATGACATCATCATAAAAAGAAACATTGGAATCATACATTATTAGTAGTATACGAAACAGAAGGCTGTGGACAGACATCATCACCAACGATGCACGGCATAGAATACATAGATATATAACATTATATCTTCTTCCTTTTATCCTCCCAACAGAACTTAGACCCTCTGCCATTTCACAATATGTAATCTCAACATCATAGTCGTACTCATAGCAAAATCTTCGTGATGTGACTCATTATACTAATTGTTCTGTGATCAACATAGAACAATTAGAATAATGAGTCACATCACGAAGATTTTGATACAAGTTATCATGCAAAGAGTGAGAAAGAAAATACAACCTGAAATAGGTGAAGAACAATGTGGGTTTGTAAAAGGAAAGGGTACAGTAAATGCTGTGTATATGCTGCGATGTTATTGAACGTTCTGTAGAAGTAAACAAAAACACAAAGGCTTTCGATAGAATAAGACATGTCAACATGGTAGATATGCTTGCAGACTTACAAATTGATGGGAAAGACATTAGACTTATTAAAAACATATATTGGAAACAACAAGCTGCCATAAGGATTGATAATGAAGTAGGACAATATCAGCCTATTAAGAGAGGTGTGAGTCAGGGATGTGTAATGTCTCCAGATCTTTTTTCCCTATACAGTGAAAATATTTTCAGAAATGTAGAAGATATAAATGGAATCATCATTGGAGGACGAAACATCAATAACATTAGATATGCAGACGATAAAGTATTGATTGCAGACAATGAGCAGGATCTGCAACAATTAGCAGATGCGGTTGTTGCACACAGTGAACAACTTGGGTTAGAATTAAATTGTAAAAAGACACAGATTATGGTCATCACTAGGAAGAAAGAAGCACCACAATGTAATATACAAGTAAATGGGAATATTCTTCAACAAGTGAATCGGTACAATTATCTCGGAACAGTCATAACATCTGATGGGAGATGCCTTGAAGAGATTAGAACAAGAATCGCCATGGCGAAAGTAGCCTTTAGCAAGATGAAAAACATACTGACCAATAAAAAGATGTCAATTGAAACGAGAAAAAGAGTGTTGAGGTGCTACATAGAGCCTGTACTTTTGTATGGATGTGAAACTTGGACAATGAGCAGTCAAGCTGAAAAACATCTGATGGCTGTAGAAATGTGGTTTCTGAGGAGAATGCAAAGAATTCCATGGACAGACAGAAAAACAAATGACCAAGTACTACAGGAAACAAATGAAAATCGTAAATTGATTAGAGAAATTAGACGTAGACAGTCAAAATTTTTTGGGCATGTTATGAGAAGAAAAGAATTGGAGAACTTGGTGACAACTGGCAAGATCGAAGGGAACAGACCAAGGGGAAGACCGAGAAGTAAATACCTGGATGGCTTGGCCACATGGCATGGTCGAGAAAGGAACACTGAGCTGATCCACGACTCTAGTGATCGAGTGAAATGGCGAGTCATGACCGCTCACGCTTTCCGGCATGGCACATGATGGATGGATGGAATCTCATCCTTCGTCATCTCTTTCTAAGTTTTTTCCATACTACTACTCTAATTCTCTTCTCAAAGTTTTTGATGGTTTTCTTATATTTCCACATTCTGTCATTCTTCTTACATGGATAGAGATCTAATAAATATTGGCTAACTGAATTATTTTTTTTTTCTTTTCCGAAGACCTGTTAATGATTGACTGGATTTTGTAGCTAAGGTTTTCAGCATAATGAGGAAGCCTGCCCTAAGGCAGCCTTCCACATCCACTGCTTATGACACACTCCATAGGCTATAGTGCTTCTGTTCTGTGCTTCCCTTAAAGACCCCAGTGACCCAAAGGTTAAGCCTAACTATCATCATGTGCCATGCCGATAAACGTGGGTGGTCATGTTTCACCATTTGACACGATCACCAGATTCGTGGATCAACTCTGTGTTCTGGTCTCGATCATAACACGTGGCAAAACCATCCAGTTATTTACTTCTCTGCGTTCCCCTTATTCTTTTCCCCTCAATCTTGCCAACTGTCACCAAGTTCTCCAATTTATTTCTTCTCATATTCTGTCCAAAAAATGGTGACTGTCTATGTATAATTTCTCTAATCAGTTTACGGTATTCATTGTAGGTATACATATATACACAAATCAGGTACTGTCGTATGACGACTGTGTGAAGTGTTAGGCCTTCAGGTACTGTCACCCATCTATATGTGAAGTGTTAGGCCTCCATGTACTGTCACCCATCTATATGTGGAGTGTTAGATCTTTAGGTACTGTCACCAATCTATATGTGGAGTGTTAGGCCTTCAGGTACTGTCACCCATCTATATGTGGAGTGTTAGGCCTTCAGGTACTGTCACCCATCTATATGTGAAGTGTTAGGCCTTCAGGTACTGTCACCCATCTATATGTCAAGTGTTAGGCCTCCATGTACTGTCACCCATCTATATGTGGAGTGTTAGGCCTTCAGGTACTGTCACCCATCTATATGTCAAGTGTTAGGCCTCCATGTACTGTCACCCATCTATATGTGGAGTGTTAGGCCTTCAGGTACTGTCACCCATCTATATGTGGAGTGTTAGGCCTTCAGGTACTGTCACCCATCTATATGTGAAGTGTTAGGCCTCCATGTACTGTCACCCATCTATATGTGGAGTGTTAGGCCTTTAGGTACTGTCACCCATCTATATGTGGAGTGTTAGGCCTTCAGGTACTGTCACCCATCTATATGTGGAGTGTTAGGCCTTCAGGTACTGTCACCCATCTATATGTGAAGTGTTAGGCCTCCATGTACTGTCACCCATCTATATGTCAAGTGTTAGGCCTCCATGTACTGTCACCCATCTATATGTGGAGTGTTAGGCCTTCAGGTACTGTCACCCATCTATATGTGGAGTGTTAGGCCTTCAGGTACTGTCACCCGTCTATGTGTGAAGTGTTAGGCCTTTAGGTACTCCAGGCCAAGGTATAAGGTGGGATGGCCAATGTCTGCCCTTATCGCCTTTCTTTCCAAAACAATTCCCAGAAAGTTGTCTGATAGCCATGTTTATAAGGCTGGGTTAAACCCGGACCATTGTCTTGATAGACAAGCACATTAACTACCATGACACCAGAGCTTTTATACATATATGCTTGTATATAAATGTAACTGCATATATTCATACATACTAGAATGCGTACTGCAAACACACATACACACACTGTGTATATACACACTACATTAATTTCATATAAATTATGAAGCCTTTGTCCTTGTGTTTTCAAATTAAAAAGGCAAAGATAATCGTACTGCAGATACTCAAATGAACATGATGTGTCATGTTTCTCTACAAACATCTGTCCTCTATGGTCTTTATAAGCCTGACTACTGAAAGGCTTCCATGCCAATTTGTCAGCCCAATCGGTAGGTTCTCACTTTGCTGATCTGTTATCAGTACCCTAGATCTCTCCAGAATCACAATCATACTGCCATAAGAATGTGACATGCTAGAAAGTTCACATACACACTAGGTCACTTTATGAAGTGGGATGTCCAGCTTTCCCATTCCACATCAGAGAAAAAAGTTATGCACCTAGTGTTGGCAACTAAGCACATCACACAGACCAAGGCTACAAGCTAGTTTGAAACCCACCATCAAAGGCACAGATATAAGGATCCAGCCTCCTGCAAACTCCATGAGTCAAGCAATATGTTTTCAGATTATACTTTCCATATGAGTTACTTATTTATTTAACCATTGTCTTTACAAAAATGTTGCAGCGGAAAGTCAGTAACAACTTCAAGACTCAGCAGTAAAAGCCAAAGTCTCATTCTCCAGTTCTGAAAGGATATACCAGAGTTAACAGTTATTTAAATCACATGAACCTTCGACATGCATCACTATGCAGAGATTTTTCTCACTGGTAATAAAGAAGTCATCACTTTCTCATTTCAAATAGCCTGGAATAATACCACTGCCTTGAAAACTGTCAACTCAGCTCATTTGATGACTCTTGGACCAAGAATATTAAACCAGCATCATCATAAAACTGGTAAGAGCTGCCAACTCTAATATCATAGAGATGTTGTGTTATTTAACCCACTGCTGTTATGAAGGTGATGCTCCGTGCTGCAGTTCCAGCAATGCCTAGAGTTTGTAACTGCTAGATATGTTTTAGTTATTCTCGGCGTTATAAAAAGTACAGGAAACTAAGAGAAAGGTGACCAGTTGGGGGTGTGTGCAATATCTCCATACAGGTGCATGGTGGTGTATTATAAGGTTTAAATGACTATTGATTCTAACACATCTCATGTCACAAATGGAAAATTAGTCTGGTTTTCTTCTGCTAATTAACTATGCATCATCAGGACGATACCAACAACACACCAGATCTTTCAATAAATAAAGCACAGAACAACATTTAAATCAGTGAAGAAAGTATCACTTAGTTACATAAACAGTAACCAATATGTACACAACAGAAACTGACCTACCCAGCACCAAGTTTTTTCTGTATATCATATTTGTCTTGAGCATTGCCTGGGCTTGCCATTTTTTCTGAAACACAAACAACTCATGACAATCTAAACAATGTGTAAACAAAGTAAACTGTAATAAAAAGTTATCTGCACTTCCTTTGCATAGTATTGCAATCAACTCCACCATTTCTTGGCCCTTTGTGAGTGAGTTAAGCTGAGCTGAATCAAGAACCAACATCATTCAGAACATCCCCATATACACTCTGTCCTCATCTTCAACAACCAACGAAGAGTCCCAATAATAATGGTGCCATTTGCAATCTGATTATGTGCTGTTTGGCCTTACCTTGGATGTTTGTGATTTACCTCACAATTCAATATATGCAGGCTGTTGGTTTGTCGAAACTCCCGTTTGTTTCACCGTTTACATGAGGCAGTGAGGATCATTTTGTGCGATATTTACTGGCACAAGAGCTAAGCATTATGAGGATGACCTTTTGCCGTGAAGTTGGAACTGCGACTAACTAACTTCAATAATATCTCTTGTGTTCATCATAAACTGTACATTTTCTTAATCCCATGTGTCCCTAGATTAACCTATTATTTTAATTTTGTTATTGAACTTGTTCTGTCTTAGATAACTGTTACATTAAAACAGTCTGTTTCAGTGTCCATGTTGCTGCAATGTGACAAATGCCTCAAACCTTACACTGAAAGATTACTGGAAAGACCAATCCAACATTTTTTTTTTTGATTCGATTTCACCATTACCCCTACCCCGTTCAACCTCAAGAAGAAGTTATAGTTGGGTCCATCACCGGCTCAGAAATAGTCCTGTGACTAGTCAGCCACAAAAGCAGCTGCCCATGGTTTTAGCCCTCACAGTCCTATTAATCTGAAGGTGATTGTCGTACATACTGGGGTAACGGACTAGAGTAACATTAAGACTCAGGAATTGCTTTTTCATTGGGTTAAAACACAGAATATAGTAGGAAAATTACCCTAACACTGACTGTTGTTAACAGAGGCAACAATATGTATGACGACAAAGTGATTTCAAACTTCTTCAAAAATGTGAAAAACAAGTGAAATTGACACATTCCTTACCCCAACAAAGACACATAAAAGAGCTACAAATCCTGACGGTTAGATACTACCTGATATTTTTAAAGATGGTGACTCCTCTTTCAAACAATAATCTCCTTCACCCACACTATCATCATCATCATCACTTTTCTATAAAGATAAGGACCCTTCTACCTGGCTTAAGGTACATTAGGGGCTGGATTTAAGTAGATCAATCTGCACTTGCTAGGTGATGTGGTCAGTAGTATGCCGGTGGCCTTTACTCGCATCAGAAGACAGCCTACATTTCTGGGCAAGATATGAGAAGAAATCTGTTGTCACAATGGGCAATTATGAGGGGATGGGAAATGGGGAAGACAAGAGTGACGATGCCAAACAGTCTGACATCACAGCATGGAGGAACATCGGTATCAGAAATTATTGAGAAAACAGACAACACAAGAGACAGAAGGCTGTGGACAGACATGATCACCAACGCCACTTAACATTGATCATAAAAAGAAGAAAAGTTACCATCAATGAAACAGTGTGATAAGGAATACTAGGCAAACAGAAAAGTTATGACTAGACACAAGAAATAAAAACTCAGCAAAACTTGAAAAAAAAACATGACATGATGCAGAACTGCTTACTTAACGTTTCATTAATTTCTCTGTCCGTCATGGTTCTCTGTGACCGTGGTCGCCTTGTCAAAACTTCATCATCGTCCTCACAATTTATTCTCAGCTCTGCAACTTCATCTGAATTCTCATAGTCAACAGGCACTTCATCAATGTTCAGCTCAGTTATATGATCTCCACCCTAAATAAAAATACACGTAGGCTTACACACATACAAGACATTTTACTGTGAAAGCTACGAATCTAACAATGTTTATGACAGCAATATATGAAATATGAAACAAACAACCAAAACTAATGACAGCCTTCTGGACCGCTTATGATTGTTTGTCTGCCAGGATTTGTTGAGTGCTGAGGTAGAAATGACCACCTGTCCATACAAATGTCATGTAGCATAGAGCCTGACATTTCTGTTCTTTGTTTCTTTTTCAATTTTAGTTTTGACAGATAAGAAGCAAATACATACTGAGGATTGGAACCCACTCTACAGATGTGATATGGTGGTATCCTCACCGCTGTCACATATTCTTCTGACAAGTGGTTTAAGACTATGAAAGCAAAAGGACATGAAAGGGGTGTGAAATAAAGACTAATAATAAAAATGTCCTCTAAGATGTGCTTGAGGGTTGGAGGAATGTAGTCTCATAACTCGAAGACTGGAAGATGATGATTGCACCTCCAGCCAGTAGAGCATCAGTAATACACTGCAGTATAACGCGGAAAAGGGGTTACAGGGTGCAGTTCGTAATCCTGCACACCGTGTTCAAACATAGCTGTGTTGGTTTTTATGAAATGGTATGGGTGACAGGTCGTTCAGAAAGCAAATTCTATAGCATTGGTTGAGACATAAACTTGCCAATGGTATCCCATTATTACATTATACTGATTCTAAATTTATCAGCTGTTAACAATATGCATGTCTCTCTGCTTGTATGCCTCTTTGTGCTCCTTTTTCTATCTCTGACTATCCGTCAATGTTTTTTTTTTTCTACGTGTCTCCTATGCAACTTTGTGTTTGGCTATCTATATCTTGTTGTCACATCTCTGTCTGAAGGTAAATGTCTCGGTTGCTTTTCTTACATACTAGTCTTAACTATTTTTGGAACGTGTTTATTTCATCTTGTTTACAATTTAACTGCATTTTGGTCCTTTCTAGAAAGGTATTGAAATGCATTATCACTGTTTAATAGGCTAATTATAGACTAAAAGTGCAATTAGAAACCACAAAGATCCTTCTAGTGATTTCTTATTTCAAAATATGCTGCTCGTGTTGCATGAGTAAGATTATGTACCCTATTTGGTTGCTCACTATCAACATAATTTCTGAAGTACACACTTTCCATAATTTACTCTCTTAGGACATATTTTCTTATTACAATAACAAGTTAAAATGCATGCAGTTTGTCTGAGTATTCATTCACCTCTCTCTGTTAGTTTCTACTTCAGTACGCATTAGTTATTCTGTTATCAGGGACAGTGAGCGCGATTAAAATCCATCACATACAGAGTGAAGGGAACAAAATCACACACGATTTGGAAGCAGACCACCTTGCGTTGACTTAGATGGTATGAGCGTGGGTCATTCAGAAAGCAATGGCAAACTACTGAACACAAACTTGCTAAAAAATGATGAGATTTATTGCAAATGTCCAATAAAGGACATGCAAAACTAAAAAATTGTTTGCCATATTAGTTCAGGACAAAAATATTTGTACAATTGTCATGATAAGAACACAAAACAACAGAATGGCAGAGATGCTCTAAGTACATTAATTAAAAAGGCAGTATGCCAGAAAGCATACATAGCAGACAGTAAAGATCAGAGTTATTTAAAAATGTGTATTGGCAATATACAGCATGTTTTAAATGTCAACAGTCAAACAGGTTCATCTATTCATTATTATAAGGGAGAGTCAGGCTTGCATTAACTCACCATATATCTTTGCCCAGTGAGAATATTGTGACATTATTATGAGACAAATCAGGATTTAAATTAATCATCAATGAAACTAGGATTGATAGTTGAGAGAGAATATTCAAATAATTTGTGTTATGCTGAAGACACAATGCCAATATCATGAAATTAATATCAATTGCAAGAACTAATAGATATCATAACACCTGAAAATGAAAGGAAAAGACTAAGATTAAACACACAAAAAATAGAAATGTTGGTCATGACCCAGAAAAAAAATGGCAACCAGATTGTACAGTGTCTGTAGTCTCATCTCATCTTGTTCCTCTTGTACTTTGCAGTGCCAAGGTGAAACATAAACAGCGGGAGAGTGCCCATTTATGGGCTTTATATATACAGTATAACACTGAAAAAGGATTTTTAAAGTAACAACAGATGGAAAATACAGCACTGAGATAGCGTAGAATAATTCAAGAACAGACAGTATTCCACTGAATGAAGGTCATTCTATAATAGAAACCAGTCCATGGAAGCCACAGATACAATCGAGAGATATTACACACTGCCCATGCTACCTCTTCTTCTGTTGCCCTTTTCCCCCCATTGAAGTATAGTCCCTCAATCAAGTCTTGCCAAGCCATCTGATCTTTTGCTGTCTCCTGCACCTCCTTCCATGTCCTCTCCATATCAAAATATAAGGGAAGAAGAAGCAATAAAACAGTAACAGCGCATGCAAATTTACGAGACTAACAGAAGTCCTTTCTGCATACCAACCTCGTCTTTTTGAGCATGTCCGTGAACTGATTTTTCTGAGTTTGTAGGATGTGTTTCATCTTCACTGGCCCTGGCTTCCTGACTGTTCTCGGAGCCTGATGAAGATCGGTCATCCACAGGATCTAACATTTCATCGGATTCACGTATTGTCGATGCAACCATCATGTACTTTGCTGAAGATGGCTGGCGCTTGATAGAGCGAGTATATGTTTTTAGTGAATTCACAACAGCTTCCGGATTTTCTCTTTGTTCTTTCTTTCTGTAAAAATAAAATGTTCATTTAAATGTTATTCTAACATCTAAGAGTTTACCCTTCAATGAATCTGCACTCTCAACTTTAACCTCCAACCTGTCTGCTCTTTTAGTCAGGACCCTACTCTACAAGCTGTTTGCCCTTCCAGTCACATCAACCTTTAATCTGTCTCAGAAGATACTGCTAGCAGCTAAGCTATCATTGGTGTTGATCTTGGGGTCAAGAAGACATACAAACTCCTTTACTGTCACAAGAAAAATAATGCGGGGAAAAGAGAAAATAAACAACAAACTAGCAGTCTATCCTTTCTCCTCAGTTTTCAAAAACAGTAATATACTTTACTGCAGGATCAGTACACTTCTGCTGATTTCCATAATAAAACAAGTTTTCATTTTCAATGCACAGCACAGAACAAAACTGTCAAACTGTCTGTCTGTCATTTACTGCCAAAACAGTACCTTGTGGTGTATGGGGGGGGGGGGGGAGAGTGGGTTAGACCCTGAGGAATTAAGGCTGCCTGGCTAGTGCAGTTGTCGCGAACTGTGCAGGTTAGGATTTTCTTTTTTCCCCCGACAGAAAAAAATCTCTTATATTGTCATCCATCTCTCTCTTGGGTATCCTTGTGGTTCTGTACTTTGTATTTGCTCAATACTAACCTGTTTTGTGTTTTGCTAACCTATCAAATCGACAGATGTCAACATGGCCAAATGACTAAAAGCGCTCACTTTCAAACATCCGGTGTGCTGAAGGCGAGTTGATGGGATCATTTCCTACACTGGTCAGCTGGACTTCAATGTTAATTTCCTGTACAGAAAGCAATGGCAAACTGCAGAATGTAAAATTGCCCAGAAAAGTAACCAGGGGTTGGGGTTGATCACAATGCCCCACAAAGAAAATGCAACATTTTAAAATTAGCTCAGCACAAACTAGGAATCAAGACAATCTATTTAACTTAGTGCTGACAGCAACGGCGGTTAGTGTAATTACATGGTTCTTAATTTGCTTGTACTCTCAATACCATAGGAAATGAGCAGGCGGACAGATTGGCTGGGTCTGCACCACTAGGTGAGGTATTGGTGCATGATAAGGAAGATGTGGTCAGGCCCTCTGGGATCATGTGAATTGTGTGCAAGAACAGATAAATCATCATGGCCTCAAGAGAATGGTAGGACAGAGAGTGACTAGAGGATCTGGCCTACACTCAATACTACGGGGAAAGGCTGGACGGACATATAATCACACTGCCACTGGTACCATTAGTATTGGGACTCTGTGGGAATATCCTGAGTGCTATGATGTCAGTTCTTGCCTCACTCCAAATACTCAACCACTATCTATGACCATAAATAATCGTCTAAATATTTGTTTTTAATTTGGTAGAAATCCTGCCCACTATCCACAAAGTCTCACTAAACTGAGCTATGTAATACAAACAAGACAAGGAGGTACTTACGAAATATTTGAATTATGTAACAGCATCTCCCAAGACTCTGGTAGACCGATAAACTCTCCTTTCTCTTTATCAAAACCAACATGATAATTTCTTTTTACATTAAATGGTTCACCAATTGACAAAGGAGCATTATCATCACCAGAAGCAGATTTGTTGGAGCTACCTGGAGTTTTTGTCTTCATTTTGAAGAAATGCTTGATATTCTGCATCTTAAAATTGGGACTTTTGCTAGATCATTAAGGAAATAAATGAAAACAATATAACTGAGAATTATACTTTACATGCATTAAAAAATAAAAATCACATTTCAGCAAACAAAACAAAATGTGACACATACCAACTCCTATTCTGTCAATAATAATGTGCACTACCAATTATTATTTTTTTTTCAATGACCACATAATCAAAGAACTCATGGGAGCACAGAGGTGTTTCCAAGGCACCAGGGCCAGGTTTTATACTGGCAAAGACCTACTAACACGTCCTAGTCATGCGTCCTGGGCAACAGGTCCCTTCGGGGTCCTGGCTAACGTAGTAGGATCGCTGATTCTTCCAAAGTCGGAGAGTGTCTGCCTGCACGGCGAGGAACCACCAGTCTGCACACCAATAAGCCAGACATGGGACAATGGATATTCACGCAAACCTCAGTCCGGTATGACATCACACTGATATTGGACAACAGGATGTCTTCATCCAGCATACAGAACTTCACACTGGAATTCACAGCCAGCGAACGCAAGCAAGCAAGCAAAGAACTCATACATACCTAGTCGTCATCGGACATCATTCAGTGCTATCAAAAACATGTTACATGTACCCTATGATCAAGTGAAGAGAAAGGCTCACATTAAGAATGCAGCTGAAAGACTATGATGCTAGGAAGAAGAAAGCTTAGCCAAACAGTACTGTTGCTGGCTCCAAGATAGAAAACAGGCAAACCAGATCTACTGTAACCTCAGTAAAACCAGCCAATAATGGACTGACAATGATCTCAGTAGAGCTGGTCCATGATTCAGCCATTCGAGAAACAATGACAATTGAACCAAGGGATAAAGCAGCAACCAGGGGACGGCAACAAAACAGACACCAACAAGAAGAAAACAGCTGACGCTACAAAGGAAAAGAATCAACAATTGTGATACCAGTTAAAGTCAAGTTACAGCAAACCAAAGAAGGAGTGGTAAAATTAACAGCACTGTCAGCCGTGTCCTTTTTCTCTTGGAAGCCATCGTCTATTATCAGAGATAGATATGTTATTTGACCTTCAGTGGCTCTGTACTTTCTGAATCCTTCTTGTTGTGGAGTGAAGAGCTTACTTGCTGTATAACAACAAGATGATGATGGTGTTACTGGGGGACACTTGATATGAAACTGCTGCCGCACCACCTTTGGCTTGTCAGTTAACACACAGCACAAAACACAATAAGGAAAAACCAATACCAATGATACTGCACTATGTAACCAGTTACATATGATTATGATAATGATAAACCAGATAGATTACATCCTGATTAACAGAAGGTTTCGAAATGCGTTAACAGTCGTAAAGACAGTTCCAAATGCAGACTGTTACAGTGATCACAGATTAATTACAGGCACATTGAGGGTAAAGGTTAAAGAAAGTCAAGTATGTAGCAGGAAACCCTAAATATGACTTGTGCAAATTGAAAACTGACAAAGAAATACAAGATAATTTTAACATAGAAGTAAAGAACAAATTTGATTTATTGTCTGATCTAGAGATTCTATTTCAAGACGTAGATGATCAATGGGAAATGCTGAAGAATTCAATCAGTTGTGCAGCAGAAAAAACTATTCCAAAATTAAAGAAAGTGGGACGTAAGACATGGATGACTGAAGAAATTTTACAACTAATGGAAACAAGAAGACAGAACAAAAATAATCCTACCAAATATGAAGAAATTCACAGAAAAGTCAGAACCTTATGTAGGGAGGCAAAAGAAACATGGCTTGAGAAAAACTGCGAAGAAATTGAAAAACAACACAACTGTAAAAATGCGAAACTAATGCACAAAAGAATCCAGGAGCTTACTAATCAAAGAACACGTACATCAGCAGGCTGCCTAAAGACAAAAGATGGAAGAGTCATAATAGAAAAAGATCAGATCTTACATGTATGGTCAGATTACGTGAAAAACCTTTATGATGACAACAGAGACGAACACTACAATGTTCAAAATAATAATGAAGGACCAGCAATTTTGAAGATGGAGGTTCAGAATGCTCTTAACCATATGAAATCCGGCAAGACCCCCGGTTCAGACAGTGTCACAACAGAAATAATTAATGCTTTAGAAGAATATGGAATAAATAAAGTTACAAGTCTGCTTAATACAATATATGATACTGGAAATATACCTCATCAATTATGTAATTCTGTATTTATTGCAATCCCAAAGAAATCAGGAGCCTTGGAATGTGATCAACATCGAACAATTAGTATAATGAGTCACATCACGAAGATTTTGCTAAGAATTAGGAGGAAAATACAACCTGAAATAGGAGAAGAACAATGTGGGTTTGTAGAAGGAAAGGGTACAGTAAATGCTGTATATTTACTGAGAACCGTAATTGAACGATCTATAGAAGTAAACAAAGATCTACACCTTTGCTTTATTGACTACACAAAGGCTTTCGATAAAGTGAGACATGTCGACATGATAAGGATGCTTGAAGATCTACAAATTGATGGAAAAGACCTTAGACTTGTAAAAAACATATATTGGAAACAACAAGCTGCCATAAGAGTTGATAATGAAGTAGGCCAATATCAGCCTATCAAGAGAGGTGTGAGACAGGGATGTGTAATGTCTCCAGATCTGTTTTCCCTGTACAGTGAAAATATTTTCAGAAATATTGAAGATATGGAAGGAATCAACATTGGAGGACGATGCATCAATAACATTAGATATGCAGACGATACAGTCTTGATTGCAGACAATGAACAGGACCTGCAACATTTAGTAGATGCAGTTGTTACACACAGTGAACAGCGAGGGTTAGAATTAAATTGTAAAAAGACACAGATTATGGTCGTCACTAGGAAGAACGAAATACCACAATGTAATATACAAGTAAATGGTAATATTCTTCAACAAGTGAATAGGTACAATTATCTCGGAACAGTAATAACATCTGATGGGAGATGCCTTGAAGAGATTAGAACAAGAATCGCCATGTCTAAGGTAGCCTTTAGCAAGATGAAAAACATACTGACCAATAAAAAGATGTCAATTGAAACGAGAAAAAGAGTGTTGAGGTGCTACATAGAACCTGTACTTTTATATGGATGTGAAGCTTGGACAATGAGCAGTCAAGCTGAAAAACATCTGATGGCTGTAGAAATGTGGTTTCTGAGGAAAATGCAAAGAATACCATGGACAGCCAGAAAGACCAATGAACAGGTCCTTCAAGAAACAAATGAAGATCGTAAACTGATTAGAGATATTAGACGCAGACAGTCAAAATTTTTTGGGCATGTTATGAGAAGAAATGAATTGGAGAACTTGGTAAGATCGAAGGGAACAGACCAAGAGGAAGACCTAGAAGCAAATACCTGGATGGCTTGGCCTCGTGGCATGGTCGAGACAGAAACACTGAGCTGATCCACGACTCTGGTGATCGAGTGAGATGGCAAAACATGACCGCCCACGCTTACCGGCATGGCACATGATGGATGGATGGAAACTTCAAGTTAACAACTATGACACCATATTGTGTAGCTTAATGTTTTCCCAACTAGTATTATCTGTTTGGAGCTGTGGTAGAGTAGTGGCCCAGTCGTCATGGATACAAACATATATCAAAGCAGACTTGTATAAATGATCTGGGCTTCCAGGTCTACCCAGCCTCAAATGGCTACCAGAAAGTGTCTTGGGAAGTCAAGACAGCTGAAGTGATATTGACCAGATCACCCCCCAGCATCAACTGGCATCATAAAATATGGGGCCACATGCCTAATGTGCCTCAAGGTGTGTGAAATGGGTCCTTTCTTTAGTTTATATCACGTGATGTAGTTTGTAAAGTGCCCCAGTACTACATATATATTTTATATGTGAGGGCTGATCTGGTTCGCAAGATCAGTCCTGTGTCTGGCGTTCATTGTCTCGGATGGCTGTGTGCACCCAATCGGGAACTTTCCAACCGCCGCAAGGTAGCGAGGCAGGCGTTTTGAGAATGTGACAGCAGCGTGAAGCCGGGGTCGCGTTTTGAGTGGACAAAAAAGCAATTTTTGTGCGAAAGTTCGACCAGGCCTCGATAAGGCCCATTCTCTCTCGATGAGTAGTGGGCCTGCAGTCAGTAAGCTGGCATAGCTTTTCGGTCATTCCTGCTTGGCCAGTAGACATCCAGTGGTTTTGCATGTATCGCCGGGTACAGAGAGAGCGCGCTGAGCGATTGGTACTCTTGGCCTGTGTGTGCGTGAATAGTCCGTCTATGCGATTGATATCTGGTTGATCCTGCCAGTAGTCATATGCTTGTCTCAAAGATTGAGCCATGCATGTTCACATGAGACTCAAGAAATAGTTCTTCTTATCAGAAATTCTTCTTAGAGTTCAAGCATGTAGTAATGCAGTTACAACATCATCATCATCAAGTGCCCTGCCAGATGGTGTAGGCTTCATGGCTCTCCACAGATCTCGGTATTTGGTGTTCTGGATCAACTCTGCTGCTGATATTCCTCCATGCCACTGTCTCAATCCACCCAGCATCATTCATCAGTAGCTGGATAACGATCTGGTGTCACCTGTGGCTCATGACTGTCCCTACCAGATGAGGATGTCCTAAGACAGCCATTAACGTCGTTCACAAACTCTGAAATATGTTTTGCCATGAAGTCTTGCAAAGATAATGTGGTGGTTTCCCCTTGCCTTCCACATCCACATGGTGGTCTT
The DNA here is from genome assembly GCA_014155875.1 of Cepaea nemoralis. Lineage (NCBI taxonomy): Eukaryota > Metazoa > Mollusca > Gastropoda > Stylommatophora > Helicidae > Cepaea > Cepaea nemoralis. Next base: position 134,737 of record JACEFZ010028138.1, read on the forward strand.
TTACCTCTGCCTTTGACAACCATTTCCAACTGTAAGAACAAATGAGTGCCCTGCTCTGCTGCAGAAGTTACATCGTACAATACAATATTGTTCTTCACAACAGAAATTCACCACACTATATTTATATCTATTGGTTCGTCTTTGATTTTCCCCATAATAACTCTATCTGAAATACACCAGTAACTATTAATTGACTAGGTTGGTTTTTTTAATCAAATAGTAGTCCTACTCCTTTTTCGTGTGTATGCTATCCAGAATATATTATTGTGTGTTTGTAATTTTGCTCAATACCTTCCATCTCGTCTCACTTATGCCTAAGATATTCATTTTCATTCATTAAGAGCAGATTAGGGCAAGAAAAAAATTGGCATTACAAAAGATAAAAGGTATCTTGTGTAACATGTCACTCAGTAAATGAATGAAAGAGAGTTAAAATAATCTCATCAACATGTACTCTACCAACTGGCGTACACGTTCATTATAGTTCATGTCTCATCACAGATGGATCATTATTTTCCCAGTCTACCTCTTCAACCACCTATCTTTCCAGTCATCCCGATGTTTTCTAATGCCTCTCTTTCTTTTCATTATATGACCAAAATGTCTTAAGGCCAAAAATGGATTGATTAATATTAACATGTTTTTATATGGATTTTCAAATTCTGCATCCATTTTCACATACATTCGGAGAGATACATCGCATATGTCGCTTTATATGTGGCAGAAAAAAATATTTTTGCGGACATGTGTTGTGTCGTCTTTGCGATTGGAAATCAATGGCGGTGACACACCACACATATCAATCGGAATTGTGTCTAACGTGTATACTTTATACACTTAAAATGTGCAATCAATCAATCAATCAAGTGCCGTCTCCGCAATGAAGGTTGGCTGCAATGGATCTCCAACACTGTCTCTCGTCCTGACTGTACATTCTGTCAGACTGATGCTCGTCCATCTCTTGATGTTATCCTCCCACTTGTATCATTGTCTACCTCTTGCTCGCTTGCCCTAAAACTTGCCTTCAGTATGAATTTTATAAGAGTATCATGTCTTTTAACGTGGCCAAAATATTTCACTTGTCTCCTCTTTATTTCTTTTATCAACTCCCTCTTCATTCCCAGTTTTTCTAGGGCCTCTGCATTTGATTGTTTTTGTTTCCATGAAAATGTGCAATGTTAGTTAGTTAGTCGACAGATCATCCTCGTTGCACATCGAACCATTCAGTCCATAAGTGCTCGGATCCCCTCCTCAGCAAATCCCGCAGCGTGTAGCGGCTAACGACGCCAGTTCTGTGTTGATTTATCAATCTTCTTTGGCTTCCTGCGTAGTGTTCTTGTTTGGCCACCCCTCTTTTAATTTGCTGCTCCTGCAGTCTGGCCATTGTTGTAGATTCACAGTCATCACTTGGTTCTCGCAAAAGTCTCACTTCTCGTAGAGCATTCAGAATGTCAGCCTGGTCCATGGCGCGTCCGCCCTCCACAGTAGCCTCACCTGCGAGCTTGTCAGCCCGCTCATTTCCTTGTACTCCCGCATGACCTGGCACGAAGATGAAACTAATCTTTGCCAGCCGAGACCGCTTCAGAGGCAGCAGCCATTCTCTTCGGATCGACCCCTCCTCTATCCTCTTGATCATGTTCATTGAGTCGCTAAGGAAACAAGCCCTAGTGAATGTCTGTGTCTCGAGTCATGTTATTGCTTTACTTACTGCCATGACTTCCATGGTCAGGCTACTTGTGGTTTCAGTGAAAGCACCAGAGTCCTCCTTCACAATTCTCCCTCCGGCCCGAGCTGTAAATGCCCATGAGCTTCTCACATGTCGGACGACCGACCCATCTGTGTAGATGACCGCGTCACCGTCTAGCGAATTCTCGAAAATCAACGCTTGTACTTCAGCCTCAACAGCAGCCGGATTTTCTTGTCTGCATTTTCTATCTAGTTGGATGCAAACTGAAAAGGATGTGCAGAAGTCTGTTGGCACTTGCACCCACTCCTCGCCAGGTTCTAAGTCCTCAAGTGAACACACCTGTTGAAGAATGTCTTCGGCTTGACCCATCCACGACCGTCCTCTTTTTAACCTGCTGCCCTTCACCTTCCTAATTTCACTATGCAGTGGATGTTGTGTGTTTGCGTTAATTCTGAGGTAGGCGCGTGCCCTGCAAACTTGTATTCTCTCTTCAATGGTTGGAAAATCAAGAAGGTAGCGCATCGCCCTGCATGCTGTATCTCTTGTACATCCAAGAATAATGCAGCTAGCTTCATTCTGTATCCTTTCCATCCTTTCTATCTGCTTATGGCTGAGAGTCAGGATTGCCATTGCATACTCCAAAACAGACATGACCAGCCCCTCGTACAGAAGACATAGATGGCGCTGCTCACAGTTTGCTGCCGCCATCACCCGCATCGCTGCCAAACCCCGCTTGGCCTTTGTTATCACCTGGTCTATGTGCACATTATAAGCAAGGCTTCGATCAAACCGTATCCCCAGGTAATTCATTGCCTGCGTTCTTTCCACCGTCTCTGAACACAGCATTACAGTTGGTGTTGGGTTGTTGACAATATGATTATTCAACGAGAACCAAGTCACTGTTGCCTTTGTTGGGTTGACCATTGCCCCAGCTTCATCACACCAAGTACTTATGCGATTGAGTTCGGTTTGTAGTTCCACAGCAACCTCCTCTCTATCCTTACCCTGACGATACACTAAAACATCATCGGCATACGACAATGTCCTGCCAGGTCCAGTGATCTGCTCACTGGTGATTCTCACTGTGTAGGCGTTGAACAGTACCGGAGATAATGGTGATCCCTGTGGTAGGCCAGGATATATTGTTGTTGGTTCCGAAGTCCAACTGCCACATCTAAAAACTACTTTCCGTTGGTAGAGGGCTGCAGCGATCCAACTAAGGAGGAATGGACTTACGTTTAGTTCAAGAAGCTGAAACATTAAAAAATCCAGTGGTACTCTGTTGTATGCGTCCTCAAGATCAATCGCTGCAGCAACGGTTTCAGTGCCTGAGTGGAAACCTTCATAGACATCATGGGCAAAGACTGCTGCATTGGTCCAGGTTTCTCTTTTTGGACGGTACCCACCCAGGGTAGGTGGGAAAACACCTTGCCTCTCTAGTTGGCTTGATATTTTCCTGGCAATTACCTTCTCCAGCAGCTTGCCTATTGTATTCTGCATGGTTATAATTCGATATCCCTGAATTTTTTTGTGGTCTTTGTCAGGCTTCGGCAAGGGAATCAGATAGCTGTGTAACCATTCCTCCTTGATGCTAGCACTCCCTATACTGTTGTTGTACATGTCTGCTAGTTTCTCTAGCTCATTGTCGGTACACCTATTTATGTCTTTGTATCTTATGCCATCAGGACCTGGAGCACTGTTATTTGATCGTCGAAGCACAGCCTTGATTTCTTTCACTGTCACTGTGTCTTCCTCCGAAGTGTTCTGGGCCTTGCATCTGTCTGAGGTGACCTCCTTGGCCAGATTTCGGCCTCCCATGTCTGTCTGGTTGCCCTGCTCAAGGTAGCGTTCAAAGAGGGCTTTGCCCTTGTCCTCGTCAGTCCTCTGCCAGGTGAGGTCAGCACCTTGGAAGTCTGAAATGCTCTTATTCTTGACTACACCACTCATGCTTTTATGTAGTCGCCAGAACAATTTCAGTGACTTGTCTGTGCTTACTTTTTGACACACCTCTGCCCATTTTTCGCTTTTAACCACCTTGACCAGTTTTTTTAAATAGCTTACTTTTGTGTGCATCTCTCTTTCTAAGTGCAAGCAGGGACTAGGATGACCAGCTCTGTTCTTCTTGGCATTTTGCCATCTCCTTACAGCACTACGCTTATCCACCCAAGCCTTCTCCACCTCGAAACTCCACCACGGTGGCTGCTCCCAGCTTTTTTTCCTGCCCTGAAACGTTCTGCGCTTGTCACGTCTTATTTTACTCACCACATCTTGCCCTGTAGTGTCATACTGGAACGTCTTTACCTTTAGCTTGTGCTGCCTGGTTCTGCCTTTCTCCACCAATATGCTGCAAGGGTGGTGGTCGCTGCCATGGTGTCCTAGGAGACCCCATCTACACACTGTAGTGAGTGAAGGTGAAACTAGCGCCAGATCAATAGCACTGTCCTCATCGCCTGGACGGCTTGCTGTCCTGGTGACACAGCCACTGTTGATACAAACCAGGTCGATGGTTTCCAGTGCAGTCTCTAGCTCCTCCCCTTGTGTATTGGAGGAAGTGTTTCCCCATGATCTGCCTTTAGCGTTGAAGTCACCACAGAAAATAACATTTCTCTCGTGGCCTAATATGCCACTTAAGCACTGCCACTTCTGGGCGTCCATACTCGCATTGCGGGCATAAACATTAACCAACACGAATGGTATACTGGAATGAACTCTCAACGCCTGTATTTGTATATCGTCACTGTCCCAACTGGACATGTCTAGCTCTGACGCCACCATGCTGTCGCGAACGAGAATCGCCGTTCCCAGATGTCGTCTGTTGTAGAAACATTTGAAGCCGGCAATTCGGAGTAGCTGATCGCCCAGTCTCGTCTCCTGGAGTGCTACAATGTCGTTCCTGTAAACTAGGGTTTCTAAAATAGAGCCCCGTTGTTTTACACTGGCACAGTTCCAATATAGAATACGGATGTTCCTGAGCCCTAGACGGTGACACTTGAGTCTAAAGCGTCTCAAACCACCGCGCTTACCTTGTTTCTTTGTCCCTGCACGGCTACCGCGCCGCTTCGTTATGTTGACTGCTGACCGCTCCGAAAAAACACATTCTTCCGCCATGTTGAAAAAACGTAAACACAGACTGCGGAGAACCACATACGCTACTGAAAATTCACTCAAGGATGGTTTCGCTCGATGCACGAACTCCGTAGCACCCACGCAGATCTTGAGTAGAAACTCCTGGTTTTACATCCAGGCACACCAATTACACGGAAGAGATGAATAAATCCATCCCCTACGCGAAAAAGTTAGCGAACACAAAACAACACGACCGTCCGTCGCCATCTTGAAACCGGAAAATGCGGTGCAAATGTGCAATGTGAACTACTAAAGTTAAAGAGAATACAAGTTTAAAATTTATTAATAATTTATCTGAATACTTTTATTATTTTCTATAATTTAAAACGACTGAACATTATTTTTGACGTCCGATTTCAATTTCATATCCATCTCTATGACCTGTTTGAGTCAATCTCGTATGTATACGTACTATTATTATATTAACATGTTTTTATACGGATTTTCGAATTCTGCATCCATTTTATTTTACATATAATTGGAGAGTTTCATCGCGTATATAGCTTTAAATGTGGTAGAAAAAAAATATTTTTGCGGACCTCAGACCTGTGTTGTGTCGTCTTTGCGATTGGAAATATAAATAATCAATGGCGGCGACACACCAGGCATATCAATCGTCGGACTTATGTGCATACTTTATAGTGCAATTTGAACTACTAAAGTTAAAGAGGATACAAGTTTAAAATTTATTAATAATTTATCTGAATACTAAACTTGATTTCAAAATGCCCAAGACCATAGTGAACATAGACTCTCTGACTCATGGCTCTGTCTGAGTGCTGACTACTCTGACTGATGTGATAATTGATATGGTAGATCATGACTTCATACAGTTTTAACATTAATTAAACAAATGCTCCGTTAAGCAAATAAAATAAGAAACCACACCAAAATTATTCGGATCCTTCTAGTAGGGAGGTGTTGTGGTAACGGCAGTCTATCGCTCTCATATGATCTATCTCGGGAGGTACACAAGGAAAACTGCAACTGGCAATCTGTTGTATTGGCACGGATACCGGCCTTGCATCCACCTCGTCGGGGATGGTAAATAGACAGAGAAACCAGTTGTTGCTGAAACGCTGAATGTGGTGATCAATGGAGCAGATGTCAGAGTGACCAACCCTAACGGACACTAGATGTGAATTAATTGCATTCAATTATCGATCTAGAAACATTACATGGTTTGCAACCAGAACTATGAAATTTGGAAATTGTACTACAAGCCTCTGCAGAATCACACATTCAGATAAACAATGAAAGAAAGAATAGAGACATGAACAATAAATATGATTCAAAACAATGTATTCCATTTATTGAATTTAAACAAAGAAACCATACATAACAGATTGCATAACGTGCTGTCTTGCACATTCCGCTGCATCTTGTTATGTGCAGACAGCAGATTAATTATATCATCATCAAGTGCCCCGCCGGCTGGCGTAGGCGTTCTTGGTTCTCCACAGATCTCGGTATTTGGTGTTCTTGATCAACTCTGCTGATAATATTCCTCCATGCCACCGTCTCAATCCATATAGCATCATTTCTCTTGGTCTGCCTCTGCCTCTGCCTCTCTTTCCCTCGATATTTCCAGTTGTCACGATGTTCCACAATGTCTCTCTTCTCATCATATGACCAAAGAAAGCTGTTTGTCTCTTTCTTATTGTTGTATATAGTATAGTGTTCTAGTTTCATTAGCGTATTTCAGACAATCGTTATTCGTTACTCTAGCAGTCCAAGGAATTCGCAACATTCGTCTCAAAACCCACATTTCTGTTGCTTCTGGGCTCTCCCTAATTTGTTCATTTACATTCCAAGACTCACTGCCATACAGCAAAACTGGTTCTAATAGCATTTCAGCACTCTCTTTCTTGCATTCAGTGATAATGATTTACTGCATAAGATACTTTTCATTTTCTGAAATGCGGCTTTTGCCTGCCCTATTCTGCTCTTAATCTCTATTGTACATCTTCCATCTGATATTATAAATGCCCCTAAAAATGTTTTGCATATCCTTTACAGGACATCGCTGTCAACATCAGCATCTTTCAGCTGTATGTTGATTTCTTGGCAAGATTACGCTCAGTAGTTTGCCATTGCTTTCTGAGCGGCCGGCTCACATACCCCGTAAGTTACCGACGCGATTCGAACCACTGCTGATTTTCACCGTAGTCACGTTGCTTACGAGAGTATACGAGATTACGGAGAAAAGTCGCTAACCTCTAGGCCAGGAAGCCAATCAATATTAATGCCCCTAGGTATTTAAAATTATCATCTTGGCTAATAATTTTCCCTTCTATTTCTATGTCACATTTAGGTGTCACCATTTTCTTTGATACCACCATTTGTTACTGTTTTCTTGAAATTCAAGGAGGGTCCTTGAAACATATTTTGGCTGAAATATGTAACACTAGCTGACCCGGCCCGGCTTCGCCCAGTCCCTGGCGGGGAGCGTCTCATTTAATTCATATTCGGCCCCTGCCCCCGTTCCCGTTCCCAAAAAAGACGACTTGGCCCGGCTTCGCCCAGCCCTTGGCGGGGAGCATCTCATTTAATTCATATTCGGCCCCTGCTCCCGTTCCCAAAAAAAAAGACGACCCGCCCAGGGTTCACCCAGCCCCTGTCGGGGAGCGTCTTATTTAATTCATATTCGGCCCCTGCTCTCGTTCCCGTTCCCAAAAAAAAAAAGACGACCCGCCCCGGCTTCTCCCAGCCCATGGCGGGGAGCGTCTCATTTAATTCATATTCGGCCCCTGCTCCCGTTCCCAAAAAAAGATGACCCGGCCCGGCTTCACCCAGTCATTGGTGGGGAGCGTCTCATTTAATTCATATTAGTAGTACATATAAATATAAGCTCCCGTTCCCGTTCCCGGAAATATGGCGAACAGATTGGAAGAGAACAATCTTCATCCCAATAACTAAATAGGGCCATTTATTTATTTTTTGGTGGGTTTGGCGGGTATCCCTGACCAGCTGGTTCCCTCACCTCCCCCTTTTTTGGCGTGGACCCTTAGTCTCACTGTGAGCTATTGCCAACAGTGGTCCACATTTAAGGTGAAGCTATGTGAGGTGGTTTGATCACCCCGCCCCCCTCCCGCCACCAGACCAGGCGCACTACTGGGTGGGGGGATGCAGCAAATGCGTCTGATCCTAGCCAAATGACCGAGAAGGATCATCCCGGCCTCCGACCAGACCAAGTGTACTTCTGAAAGCCAGCAAATACACCCGAGAAGAATCTGGAACTACTGAACGTAAACTTACCAAGATATCACGAAAACCCAATAAATGCTGGGATGACTGTATAGATGTCGAAGAAAAATAAAAAGATGAGTTAGAAAATTTTCACGTATTTAAAATAGATGCATTATTTTTATGAAAACTTTAAAAATGCCTTAAAGATTTTATCATTATATATTATAACGCATATGCCTGTAAATAACTGTAGACAAACATTTTATAAAGCTTTGATAACAATGCAACAATTATATATAAAATATATAGCAATGCTACTAAAAGTTATGTCCCTTGATATAACTTTTCTTAAGTTAAGTCCCCTCGCTATATATAAATTATAATGTAAATTACAAAATTAAATTTTATTACGTAAATAGCTGTTTGTAAACTAACAAACTATGACAGTTGGCAGCACCGGAATGAGAAGAAGACGTGTAGAAAATTTAATCTCAATCGGATTGACCGTTCGCGAAACGACAGACAGACAGACAGACAGACAGACAGACAGACAGACAGACAGACAGACAGACAGACAGACAGACAGACAGACAGACAGACATTGCATTTTATATATATATATATATATATATATATATATATATATATATATATATATATATATATATATATATATATATATATATATATATACCAGGGAGTTGAGGTAGCGTGGTGGCAAGCCGCTTGACTGTCGGTCATTGGTCATAGGTTCTAATTAGATCGAGGCGGATTTTGAACACTGACCTATACGTTTTGAGGCATTCAATGGATCATTTACTTACTTTAGTAGTCGCTGATACTGTTCAAATGTGGTACATTTGTTATCCCCAAAGTAATCGCAGATTCATATTTAAGCCTTCACAAAAAGAGGTTTAAACACCTAATGACCGAAGCTTTGCATAGTGAAGTTTTTGTTTATAATTCGAATACAATTTACGACCACATAACCGCTCTGCTGACCACAACCGCAATTTAACAGTTGTTGGGCTATATTATTATTAGGCGAGGCTGGGATTTGTGGCCTGGCGACTGCACCGGGTTTCCAGAAGATCATACATCCACAGCTACTTATTTGCTCATTGTCGTTTCGTTCTACATATTCAAGTTGCCTGGCACTTAAAATAGAATTGATAAATACAATCTGATTTGGTGTACGTTGATATTATTATTAATATTAATCCTTTCATACATTATTATGTGGGTATCGGGGTGATAATATATGATATATCTGCTGATTAGTTCAACAGTGAAATTATGTTTGGTTTACAAGAACAAACAACAGATTCGGTCTACATCACCATGAGCCAAATTTACAAGAACATTTCTTTGTCTATAGATCATGAACATAATGGCAACCTATCGGATTTAGACATCTAAGTCCGGCGTCCAGTTGATGGCAGCGTCCAAAGATCTGTCTACCGAAAAGAAACATGTGCGGGCTAATACATGAACTTCAACAGCTCTGCACCGGTCCACTATAAGACTAGCCTGGTACGGATCCTGTTGAATAGATTTGTTCTGACGACTCATTAGCACAGTGGTTCTCAAACGGTGGGGAGTCTCCCCCCCCCCCCCGGGGGGCTTTTAGGGTTTCGGGGGGGGGGGAATTAAGATTATTTCAAGATCGCGTTAATACAAGAACCGATTACTTGATATTGTTTTTCCCTTCATACTTTACGGTTCTGTACGTCTTACCCTTCTGAAATTCACTTTATAACACATAACGTAAGTAGACCTGCAATATAAACGTAAGTTTAGCTTCCACTATTACGTATACTGTGTAGGGGCGGGGGGATGTTAGGGAGGAAATACGAAAGGGGGGAATGACGTTCTGAAAATATGGTGAAGTCATGGTGAAATCATGGACAAAAAAAAAATTGAGAACCACTGCATTAGCAGACGATATGGGCACTCTTAATCAGACCCTGCAATCTAATGAGAATCCAACCAGCTTCATTGCCGGCCCTCCATATATACCCCTACAGAAACAATGGTTTGCAAACTTCAAGTGATTCTTCACCTAATCTCTCGAGGAGACGATGTAATGAAACATATATGATATACACGCCGACTTAAGACAGCAAAAAATCATATATGTTCTCAAATTCGTTCTTATGTATGTTTTTAGGTCTCCCTATGTTTCTTTTGCCACGTGGCGTTCAGAGAAAGGAGTTTCTAATTTTACTTTTAACAGGTTTTCTCAACAGATGACTTATCCAGTGTTAGAGCAATTTCCTCACGTCTCTTATGGGAATTCCCGAATGCTGTGATGTCGGTTCCTAAATCAATCAATCAATCAATCCTCACGTCTAGATTCGATGGTTTCGAGCCTTTTTTCTAAGCTCCGCATTAATGATTCTCTCATACTATCTTAGTCCTTTAATCCTGTGCAGACACAAGTCAATGAATGATTGTGGTTAAATAGCAATTGTTTCATTCGTTTTCCGTGTTTCTGATCAGGTCGATGCAGGATCTGTCCGGAAACCTACCTACCTGTTCATCCCCTAGATCAGTGGTTCTTAACCTTGTTTGGCCCATGCGCCCATTCACCATATATTCAGAACTCTTTCGCATTTCCGCCCTATAACCCCCCCCCCCCTCCCGCCCCGCCTATACACAATATACGTAAAAATGGAAACTAAATTTAATAAAACATACTAGTACAAGTCTAGACGTCTACATAAAACGTGATTTGCGGGTCTACTTACGTTATAAAACGAATTTCAGAAGGAAGAGAAGTACAGAATCAGTAAAGTATAGAGGGCAAATCAATATCAAATAATCGGTTCTTGAATTAAAGCGATCTTGAAATAATTTTAATTCTCTCCTCCCCCCCCCCCCCCCTGGAAACCCTTGAATTCCCCCATGGTGGGGGGGGGGGGGGAATTCCCCACCAAGTTGACAACCACTGCCTTAGATGTTTGTTAATGGCATCTCTTAAGCTCTTCGGAGTGATCCTGCTTAATATTTTCCTTAGAACTGACAAACTATGATTCCACTAAGCATAGTTTACTGAGTCGTGGAGAAGTTAAGAAGTTTAGGCCTATACAGTTTGGTGGTACAGTAAAGCGCCATTTATCACGCTATTGTGCAAATGCAGATAGACCGATATTGTAAGACCTATCGTCATTCAATGTGAAATGTGATAAATATCCCGCCGGATACCTTTTTCCCCAGAAAATTTCCTGGTACCCATTTTTACCCCGGGAATACCTTGGAACCCAGGTCAATGAAACACTCATAAACTCAAAGGGAATCGAACACAATACTACCGACCGACAGGAAAAAGTTCCAGCCACTGCGCTATAACTGATCCTTGTTCATTCTTGCTCATTTTAGTATGACACTATTTCTTTCTTAGTAATTTCTCTTCCACACTAGGATGTGTAGGACGACACAGCCCTCAAATTTGAGATAAAATACGCACACTGTCATGATTTATGTCAGCAAAACCACATCTTTGAATCATTGACCACTAACACATATGTTTACGACATGCATGCAGTACTAATAAATAGTATTGGCTTTTATTTTATAGGCACCTTTTATTGCTGCGGTACGCAAACATAAACTGGCTGGTTGAAATGATTGCTTCAAGTCAGTAGACGTTAACACGTTTGTTTCAAATTATAAAATGGCAGTGCATACGTTGAGCAATCTTGTGGTTCTACTTGCATTATTATTTGTGAGTGATGCCAAAGCATATTGTATGACTAGTGGCGTTCGTGTTCCGGTATGGTTACTACTTCTTTTTTTGTCTTTCTTATTTATCATCAACATCATGTTAAACCCGTCGGATCACACACACACACACACACACACACACACACACACACACACACACACACACACACACACACACACACACACACACACACACACACACACACACACACACACGCACGCACGCACACACACACACACACACACACACACACACACACACACACACACGAGAGCGCGCGCAAGCACGCACGAATAAAATAATTAAGTAACAGGAATGTTATTATAAAGAACAAGAAGGATATGGATAACGGAAAATATTATTTAAGAACATAAACTAGATCTTAAGCAATACCCCGAGTAGGGGTCATGAGGATCGAGCAGTTTGCTCATACGCAATCCATTCATCATGTGCCATGTTGATAAGCTTGGGCGGTCATGTTTTGCATCTCATTCGATTACCAGAGTCGTGGATCAGCTCCGTGTATCTGTCTCGACCATGCCACGTGGTCAAGCCATCCAGGTATGTAATGCTTGGTCTTCTCTTTGGTCTCCTCCCTTCAATCTTGCCAGTTGTCACCAAGTTCTAATGTCTTTAATCAGTTTACGATCTTCATTTGTTTCTTGTAGGACTTCTTAATTGGTTTTACTGTCTGTCCATGGTATTCTTTGCATTTTCCTCAGAAACCACATTTCCACAGCCATCAGATGTTTTTCAGCTTGTCTACTCAATTGTCCTCGCTTCAATCAATCAATCATGTGCCATGCCGGAAAGCGTGGGCGGTCATGACTCGCCATTTCACTCGATCACCAGTGTCGTGGATCAGCTCAGTGTTCCTGTCTCGTCCATGCCAAGTGGCCAAACCATCCAGGTATTTTCCTCTCGGTCTTCCTCTTGGTCTGTTCCCTTCGATCTTGCCAGTTGTCACTAAGTTCTCCAATCTATTTCTTCTCATAACATGTCCAAAAATTTTTGACTGTCTACGTCTAATTTCTCTAATCAGTTTACGATGTTCATTTGTCTCCTGTAGTACTTGGTCATTGGTATTTCTGTCTGTCCATGGTATTCTTTGCATTTTCCTCAGAAACCACATATCTGCAGCCATCAGATGCTTTTCAGCTTGACTGCTCATTGTCCAAGTTTCACATCCATACAAAAGAACAGGCTCTATGTATCCCCTCAACACTCTTTTTCTCGTTTCAATTGACATCTTTTTATTGGTCAGAATGTTTTTCATCTGGCTAAAGGCTACTTTCGCCATGGCGATTCTTGTTCTAATCTCTTCAAGGCATCTCCCATCAGATGTTATGACTGTTCCAAGATAATTGTACCGATTCACTTGTTGAAGAATATTTCCATTTACTTGTATATTACATTGTGGCACTTCTTCCTTCCTAGTGACGACCATAACCTGAGTCTTTATACAATTTAATTCTAACCCCAGTTGCTCACTGTGTACAACAACCGCATCTACTAATTGTTGCAGGTCCTGCGCATTGTCTGCAATTAATACTGTATCATCTGCATATCTAATGTTATTGATGTTTCGTCCTCCAATGCTGATTCCATTTATATCCTCTACATTTCTGAAAATATTTTCACTGTATAGGGAAAAAAAGATCTGGAGACATCACACATCCGTGCCTAACGCCTCTCTTAATTGGCTGATACTGTCCCACTTCATTATCAATCCTTATTGCAGCTTGTTGTTTCCAATATATGTTTTTTATAAGTCTAATGTCTTTCCCATCAATTTGTAGATCTGCAAGCATATCCACCATGCTGACATGTCTAACTCTATCAAAAGCCTTTGTATAGTCAATAAAGCAAAGATGTATATCCTTGTTTACTTCTATAGCACGTTCAATAACTGTTCGCAGCATATGCACAGCATTTACTGTACCCTTTCCTTCTACAAACCCACATTGTCCCTCTCCTATTTCAGGCTGTATTTTCTTCCTAACTCTTTGCATGATAATTCTTAGCAAAATCTTCGTGATGTGACTCATTATACTAATTGTTCGATGTTGATCACATTCCAAGGCTCCTTATTTCTTTGGAATTACAATAAATACAGAATTACATAATTCATGAGGCCCATCTTCAGTATCATATATTGTATTCATGAGTCTGGTAACTTTATCTATTCCGTATTCTTCTAAAACATTAATCATTTCTGTTGTGATGTCTGAACCGAGGGTCTTGCCAGTTTTCATTTGGTTAAGAGCATTCTGAATCTGCATCTTCAAAATTGATGGTCCTTCATTATTATTTTGAATATCATACTGTTCTTCTCTGTTACCATCATAACGGTTTTTCACATAATCTGACCATACATGTAAAATCTGATCTATTATTAGTTTTCAATCTTTTGTCTTTAGGCAGCCTGCTGATGTATGTGTTCTTTGATTACTAAGCTCTTGAATTCTTTTGTGCATTAGTTTGGTATTTTTACTGTTGTGTTGTTTTTCAATTTCTATGCAATTTTTCTTGAGCCATGCTTCTTTTGCCTCCTTAAATAATGTTCTGACTTTTCTGTAAAATTCTTTATATTTGACAGGATTATTTTTGTTCTGTCTTCTTGTTTCCATTAGCTGTAAAAATTTCTTCATCATCCATGTCTGACGACCCACTTTCTTTAATTTTGGAATATTTTTTTCTGCAGCTAAACTGATTGAATTCTTCAACATTTCCCATTGATCATACGCATCTTGAAAGAGTATCTCTAGATCAGACAATATATTAAATTTGTTCTTTATTTCTATGTTAACACCATCTTGTACTTCTTTGTCAGCTTTCAATTTGCACAAATCATATTTAGTGTTTCTGGTTGTATACTTGACTTTCTTTAACTTTACACCCAGGGTGCATGTAATTAATCTGTGATCACTGTAACAGCCTGCATTGGGAACTGTTTTTACGTCTGTTAGCGCATTTCGAAACCTTCTGCTAATCCGGATGTAATCTATCTGGTTGTTAATCCTGCTGTCTGGACTCCTCCATGTCCATAATCTTTTAAAATGCTGTTTAAACCAGGTGTTTCCTACAACCATTTCTTGTTCTTTTGCCCATTCTACAAGTCTGTATCATCTTTCGCTTCGCTCTCTCCAAACCATGGTTGCCTACACTGCATCCATCGCCTTGATTTCCCACTTTTGCGTTGAAATCACCCATTATAATATCTATTTCTTATTTATTTATTTTTTTTTTTACATTTGTTCAAAGCAAGCTCTATATTATTATAAAATTCATATATACTTTCTTCAATGCATTCACTTGTTGGAGCATATATTTGAATGACATTTATTTTAAAAGGTCTTCCGTTTAATTTTACCAATAGAACTCTGTCTGACACAGCCCAATATACTTTAACATAATTTGATGTTGCCGTTCCAACATAATGGCTACACCTCTTTGCCGTTCTTCTTCTCCAGAATAAATAATCTTACAATCATCTCCTGTCTTGATCCCTGTCCCTCTCCATCTGGTTTCACGCATTCCTAATATATTAATATTCTCTCTTCCCATTTCTTATTTGATGTTATCCAATTTTCTCCCTGTATTCATTGTTCTGACATTCCATGTTCCTGCTTTTAAAGATAGTAATCTTTTGCACCTAGTATCAATACGCAACAGTGATTACAAAATGGTAGCCCATCTATCGGATTTCATCGTGGAAGTACAACGAGGTAGTTGTGTGTGTATATGTGTGTTTGGTTAGAGGGTGTGCAACCTTGTGAAATCTACAGAGATATTATGGTTCAGTATGAAGACAGTTGTCTGAGTCAGGGGAGATGGTGTGAATGGGCAGAAATATTTAAGAAAATGGTAAACAATGTTACATTTATGACTTCGCCGCTGGGAAAGTCATGATGATCATCTTTAGGGATATCAAGGGCACTATATTGGTGCATTTCCAAGAAAGGGGTGAAACTGTAGTAACATATATGGCACTTATAAAGCACATTTTTGAGCATCACATTCTTTAAATAAATCAACTAATTATCGATCCTGATCCTCAATTTGCAATCTATTTTTAGCTCTTATAGATTTTTTTTTAGTACTGAGCGTGGTCTAGTGACGAGGTGTTATACTGACCCCTCGGGGTGTAAGAAAGAGGTGGTAGGTAAAGTGGGAATGGCGTAAATAAGAGGGTGCGTCTAGTCATGTGGTGGCGTAAATGACCAAAGAGGATATACAAAAATTTTAATACAGGGAAAACATATTGAAAGAAACAAACAATACATATAATTAAATAAGGAGAGGTGTTGTGGTGACATTATCATATTGTACATGCCGTTTTATGTAAAAGTAAGATAATGCAGCTAGGTGTTGGTCATCATCATCATCATCATCATCATCATCATCATCATCATCATCATCATCATCATCATCATCATCATCATCTTCCACTTTTGCCGTCAAGCGTCGTGAGGAGGAATAATTGGTATTCCAGCGCCCGGTGGGTGGCACTGGATAGTGTCATTCCGTGTGACCGTACATTGTCTTTGATGTCGTCAATCCATTTTCTTCTCGTGCGTCCTCTTGCTCTCGTCGCAGATGATCTTTGATGTAGGGCCAGTATTGATAGTTGAAAGTGTTGCACTATAACGAGATGGCCAAACCATTTGATCTTCTTGTTTCAGAGATGTGCCAATTATATGTATTTTTAGTGGGCCCGGCGATCTGCTAACTTGCATTACTTCTGTTTTGGCTATATTTATACTCATATTGTATCTGCTGCAGGTTGAACTCAGATTATTAATGATTTTGCAGTCTGCCCTCGTCGATAGTAAACAGAGACTGACTGTCTGCAGATAGAAGTTCATTTATTGCATGTGGATCTGTTGTTTCATCTGGAGTGTTCAAAATTTTCTGAATATGTTTTACCAAGGCTTACTACTTTGGATATTCTGTCTAAGTAGATATTAAATAGCAGAGGAGAGAGGACACATCCTTGTCTCACTCTTTTATTGACTTTAGTATGCATATGAATATGTTCCATGGGCCTTAAACCCCATGATTGTTCCTGACTCTTAGTCAGACCTTTGGTACTGGTCTTTGCGTAGGAACTGAAACAATGATAAGCTTTGCCACACAGAGACATCATCCCGGCCACTTCGTACTCTAGTTTAAAAGGTCGGGGGGGGGGGGGGGGGGGGGTTCTCTTTTCGTGAGCTTTGATGTCAGGACAGGCCTGACAATTATTCGTATGTACTTGATGAGTGGAACATGTGTCACAGTCGTTATTAGGGCAGGGGAAGAGAGTGAGGGGTAGAATATTAGCAATACAAGCCTTATAAATGTAATTAATACAAAAGGAAGGGCTAGGATGCATGTCTGTAGAAAAAACGGTAGGTCGGGCGTGGTTATCGGTGTATCTTCTTCTCTGGGTGCTACCATGGTATGCAGTCTTGGTGGGTAAAAACATTGACAGTCTTGTTTTAGTGAGTGTGTCGGAAATGGGTTCTCCCACGCGACCTTAGATTTTGTGCGTGTGTTGAATTTGTGTGTAAGTCTTGTAGTGACGTGACACCGTGTTTATTTTCTTGTATGAGTGTTTTGTCTTACCAGATCTTCCTCTCTGTGTTATGATTTGGTCTCCTATTACACCCTGATATGAAAATTCTCAATTAATATCTCCTGCCAACACAATATACATGTCTCTATATGTTGTAACAATAGTAGTAGTAATGATAGTATCAGTGGAAGCAGCAGCAGCAGCAGCAGCAGCAGCAGCAGCAGTAGTAGTAGTAGTAGTAGTAGTAGTAGTAGTAGTAGTAGTAGTAGTAGTAGTAGTAATGGTGAAGTAATAATTGTAGTAGTAGTAACAGTAGTAATAATAGTAGTAGCAATAGTTGGCGTTGTTGTAGTAGCGATGGTATTAGTAGTAGTAGTGGCTGAAGTAGTAATAGTAGAAGTAAGAATAATAGTAATAGTAGTATTAATAATTGTAGTAATAGTAGTAGTGGTAATATTAGTAGTAGTAATAATAGTAGTAGTAGTAGTAGTAGTAACAGTAGTTGTAGTAATGATCGTATTAGCAGTAATAGTCGTCGTCGTCGTAGTAGTAGTAGTAGTAGTAGTAGTAGTGGTAGTGGTGGTGGTGGTGGTGGTAGTAGTAGTAGTAGTAGTAGTAGTAGTAGTATAGTAGTAGTAGTAGTATAGTAGTAGTAGTAGTAATAGCAGCAGCAATAGTAGTACCAATGGTGCTGCAGTGGTACCTCGGGTTACGAACGCCTCAGGTCACGAACAATTCAGGTTACGAACAACTTCGAAAATTTTATGTCTCGGGTAACGAACAGTGCCTTGGGTTACGAACGAAGGTGTGTGTGTGTGTGTGTGTGTGTGTGTGTGTGTGAGAGAGAGAGAGAGAGAGAGAGAGAGAGAGAGAGAGAGAGAGAGAGAGAGAGAGCAAGGTGTAACGTTGGAGACAAACGATCGCGTAAGTACAAACAGTACTACAGATGAGCTTGTGGATATTCAGAATGAGCAGCTAAAGACATTAAGGGGGGGGGGGGGGACAGTCGTCCGATGTTGATGAGTCTAGTGATAATTTCAACATGCCAGGATTAAAGAAATTTGCAGCAATTGGGCAGACGTCGAACAACCACTGAAAATGATATATCCACTGAAAAAATGACAAGCATTGAGACTATCAAAGAAGTGACACAACCAATGAAAACTGCTTACACAACCAAAAGAAACCAAAACAAATATAACCACACATTAAAAATGTAACACAAAAAAGAAAGCGACAACCACGTCAGTTTTGCTTTCTTTGTAACCCGTAACCCTAATCCGTCTCCCAAATTGTTGTATGATGATGATGTTTCTACAACACTTATGACACTAAACCATCTTTTCAATACCCCGCCCCTTTTTACAACCAGCGGTCACTTTTCAAATACCAACCAATACCTCCAACCCTCTAACGTCATTAAGAACACACTCAGTCAGCGTCGGGAAAATAAGCAATAAATCTAAACATGGATTCAAAATTGGGATTAAAATCGGTTCCAAATGTTGCTGTATGTAGCCAGGGCGCAGTGTTGGAGTGAGCGCCCAACATTGCTTAAACACTCCAATGGCTCGTGAATACATAACCTATGCAGCAAAAGTCCAACTCCTGGCCTTCACATGGCGGAACTGTTTAAACTAACAGGAGAAGGGGCGACGGCCGGAAAATAACCAGTATGCTCTAGATGTGTATGCACGTACATGCATGCGCAGACACGTGTGTACTCACGTACACATCTACACTCGAGTGAGACCACAGTCTGCTCTAGCAAAGAAAGGTGCTGAAGACGGAGGCAACCAGCCAAGAGGCGCACCACAGAAATCAGGATGCCACGCAATCATGCAAAATGGAATATGTCGACTACTGCTAATTGTTATGGTGCTCGCCCTGCTTTGGACCCCCAGGCAGGTGCAGTGCCGGGCCCTATGTCTCGAAAGGGTCCAACCACATCTACTGGAGGTCTTTCTCAGATGTTCTGTGGAGCCAGGGGACATGAGAATGGACGGCTGGCCATACTAAACGAAGACTTAAAATAATGCACTGGAATGCGGAGGGAGTCAGCAATAAAAAAGAAAAAAAAATAGAATTAGAAAACATCTTGGACCAAGAAAAAGTAAGCATATGTTGCTTGCAAGAAACTCACCTCTACGTAAATATAGCCTTCAAAATCATAGGCTACCAGTGTTACCGATCTGACCGGAAGGACAGGGGAAAAGGTGGGATACTGACCTTGTCAAAAATAATATCATTGCTTCACAAATCGAAGTCTACATGGAAGGGGCTGAGTATCAGACACTTAAACTTAAGACAGGTAATACAGACCTACATCTGATCAATTACTACTGTCCAAGTGACCGCCCACAGGCACTGGACACACTACCTTTAAAAGAAAAAAAAATGATTGTGTGTGGCGATTTCAACAGCCACTCGCAGAGCTGGGGCTATGATCACATGGACCAGAGAGGAGAGCGACTGGAAGACTGGCAGGATGAGAATAGATTCATGTTGATTAACAAGCCGTCCGACCCACATACTTTCTACTCGAGATCATGGCACACTACAACTACATCTGATCTGGCTTTTCATTCACCAGACCTGGAGTGGAACACTACACGAATTGTTGGGAAACAACTTGGTGGCAGTGACCATCGGCCAGTCTTTCTAACCGTAGAAAATGAGCTTGTAAGTGAAAGCAGCACCCTCTCGAGGTGGAACTACAAGAAAGCAGACTGGGCAATGTACAAGCATCGCACCAGCATACTGGTTAGAAACCTGAACACTGAGAAAGACATAAATAAAGTAGTTGAAGAGTTTGGGAAATGCATGCTACAGGCAGTGCGAGAAACAGTACCAAGAGGAGCCCGTAAACAATATAAAGCCTACTGGAGTAGTGAACTGGAACACTTGCATAACGATGTGGAAGTGTGGAGAAAGCAAGCAGAGGCCACACCCAGCCAAGAGCACCACAATAAATTCCAGCACGCAAAAGCCAAATTTCAAAGGGCCAAGCTGCAGGCTAGACGGTAAAGCTGGCGGGAGAAAACGGAGTCTCTGAACTTTGAAAGAGACACAAGGAAATTGTGGAAGCTAATAAAACAACTTAACGATGAGGGCACAAGGAGAAACTCAAAAATTGCACTACATAAAGATGGAAACATCTTAACAAGAAAACAAGCAACCGACCATTTTGCGGACTCATTCGCACAAGATAACAATATCAAAATTAGTCCAGAGAAACAACAAGAGATTCGAGAGAAACGACAACATACAGGACAGAAGGAAATAGTACATGAGGTTCTGGAGGCACCCACCACAATCAGCGAACTGGAGCTAGCCATATCAAAACTGAAAATGAGAAAGTCACCAGGAGCTGATGGTATCTCCAATGAAATGATCAGGAACCTAGGAACAGAGGCAAAAGCAAAGCTGTTGCAGATCTTCAATAACAGCTGGACCTTTGGTGGCAGTGTTCCACAAGCCTGAAGAGAAGCAATCATGATACCCCTCCTAAAACCAGGGAAAGATAGTTCCATTGCCTCTAGCTACAGACCAATTAGCCTCACCAGCTGTCTCTGCAAAACACTTGAGCGCATCATCAATCACAGACTGCAGTGGTACATTGAAAGTAAAAACATCCCAGTGCCACAGCAGGCTGGTTTTAGGCAGTGCTACTCTACGGAAGATCAGACAACCTACCTCTCTCAAGAAATTGAGAATGCATTCCAAGAGAAGAAGCTGGTGCTTGCGGCATGGATAGATTTGAAGAAAGCCTTTGACAAAGTCTGGAAAGAAGGTCTGATGCAGAAACTGAGAAACTGTTAAAGTCAATGGAAGAATGTAAAAAATGGGTGAAAGCATACTTGCACAACAGAAGAGCCCAAGTACAGATAGACGGACTCGAGAGCAAGAAAGTACTACTGCGTCACGGTGTTCCCCTGGGCGGAGTCTTGTCCCCCACACTTTTTCTAATCTTCATCAATGATCTTGTTGCTAATCTACCGTATGGAATTAAAGCGGCAATGTTCGCCGATGACCTGGTTTTATGGAGCACAAATGAACATGCATCAGTGGCCACCAAATTGCTCAAAGAGCTGTAGATACATTTGCTGCATGGGCAAATAGATGGTGTGTCAGCATAAACATTGACAAGTGCAGCACCACTCTATTTACCCTCTCTTCAAAACAAAAGGCAGGGATCATCCAGATAAATGGAACACCCCTAAGAGAAGATAAAGAACCAACATACCTTGGAGTAACATTTGATGGCAGGCTGACATGGAGAAAGCACATCAACAAAGCAGTAGCAAAAGCCAGAAGGAAAATAGCCATCCTGAGAAAGCTAAGTGGAACCACATGGGGAGCCAGTGGGAAAATACTTAGCAAAGTTTACCAACAGAGCATACGACCACACCTGGAATATGGGTCAATTGCGTGGTGGTCAGCATAAAAAACCACACTACAAGAGCTGGACAAGGTGCAAAATCAAGCACTTAGAGTCACCACAGGAGGGATGAGATCAACCCCTATAGTGGAAATGGAGAAGATGGGGAGGACACAAACAATCAGTGAGCGCAGAGATACGAAAACGCTAATACAAGCAGAAAAGTTCCTCAGCTTGCCAGGCCACCCTATGAAGAACAGATTTGAAAACCTAGCTATGGGGCGGTTGAAAAAAGAAGTAGTTTTATCCACCAGGCCAAACGACTCTGCAGAGAAACCACCGATTTGCCCACAATTGGTATCCCCCTAACAACTATTCCAGAGCGAACTCCATGGAAAGATGAGCATAGACTATCATTACAAATCCAGACAAAAGTGAGAGGAATATTTGGCAAGGAAGAACAGAACAGTGTGCAGCGCAGAACAGCCACTCTCAGCTTCCTTGATGAAGAATACCCACAGGACCTCTGGATCCGAGCCTACACAGATGGGTCGGCACAAAATGCTATTCGAAATGGAGGAGCGGGAGTGTACATAGAATACCCAAATAATACTAGGGACACAGCTAGAGTACCGACAGGAAAGTACTGCCATAACTATGATGCTGAAATTGAGGCAATCAAGATAGCAACAGAGAAATTAATAAATACCAGCAATGGTACACAACCTGTGGTGATACTGACAGATGCAAAATCAGTACTCGATGCGCTTTTGTCTGGGAAATTGCCAGTACTAAGGACACTACTTTCTGAACTTAGCAGTCAGCATAAGGTCACCATACAGTGGATACCATCCCACTGTGGAGTACCTGGAAACGACAGAGCTGATCAATTGGCTAAGGAAGGAGCCAAAGAAGAACAGCCTGATGTGCCCGTTACATACATTGGCACCTTTCCGTCTTGACAGACGATAGTTTGGTACATTGTGCTTCAAAAAGGCTTAAATAACTGTCATATGGCAATAACTACGATCCATGGCGGTGGCGAGTGTGGCTGGTAAGGCCAATTCTTGCTGCAAATGTTTGCCCACAGTAGGTGCATGTGAAAACATGGTCATTTCCACCATTTTGCACCATCTTACGTCTCTCACGCTCTGTGTGTGCTTTATCTGCAATCATTTTCTCCTTTGTCTTTATTCCATTTCTGATAGTTGCCCTCCATGCAACACGTTCAGCGGCGACGTGCTCCCATTGTGCATTATCAATGCCTGTATCAATCATGTCCCGCTTACACACATCTTTGTATCGTAGTAGAGGCCGACCCTGAGATCTCCTACCCGTCTGTAATTCACCAAAAAAGATGTCCTTTGGTATTCTACCATCATCCATCCTCCTAACGTGTCCTATCCATCTAAGTCTACGAAGACTGAGCATGGAATACACCGTCACACAACCTGATCTTTCCAATACTTCAGTATTTGTGATTTTGTCTTGCCACTTAATACCAAGTATTCTTCGCAGACACCGCATATGAAAGCTGTTTAAACGTTTCTCTTGGCGTGAGTAAGTTGTCCAGGTTTCACTGCCATAAAGAAGAGTACTAAGGACACAGGCTTGGTAGACGAGGACTTTTGTTTTGGCAGTAAGCTTCCTATTCTCCCAGACTCTTTTTGCTAACATGTTCATTGTTGTTGCTGCCTTGCCAATCCTGATGTTGATTTCCTGATCGAGGGATAATTTGCTATTTACCTCTGATCCTAAGATATGTAAAATGGTCTACTATCTCCAGTTCGGCGTCGTCAATAAAGATTGATGGTACACCATGTGCACCTTGTGACATAATCTGTGTCTTCTTTTTGTTAATTGTTAAACCAAATTCAGAACAAGCATTGGAGAATGCAGATAGTAGATGTTGTAATTCTTCCTCAGAGTGGGTCGTAATCGCAGCATCATCCGCAAAAAGCAACTCTCTGATTAGTACCCTGCTAATTTTGGTCTTGGCCTTCAATCTCTGAGCATTATAGAGGCCACCATCTGAGCGTGATTGAATGTATATACCGTCATCCTGATCACGAAAGGCATATTTCAGTAGAAGTGAAAAGTATATCCCAAAGAGGGTGGGGGCTAGTACACAACCTTGCTTAACTCCACTCTTGATTTCAAACTCTTCTGAAGTTGAGCCATCAAACTTGATTATACCCTTCATGCCTGTGTGGAACGATTCCACAATGGACAGAAGAGTTGGTGGACAGCCAATCTTCTTTAGTGCTTTGAACAGACCCTCACGACTGACCAAATCGAATGCCTTTGTGAGGTCGATGAAGGCAATAAACAGTGGCTGATTTTGTTCCCGGCATTTTTCTTGCATCTGTCGCAATGAGAATATCATATCAATGGTAGACCGGTTCTGACGGAAGCCGCACTGTGATTCGGGGTAGACTTGATCTCCCAGGACTTGAAGTCTGCGCAGGACAATTCTGGCAAATACTTTCCCAACAATACACAGAAGTGAGATACCCCTATAGTTGTTGCAGTCGCTCCGATCTCCCTTGTTCTTGTACAGCGTTATGATGTTTGAATCTTTGAAATCCTGTGGGACTTGTCCTTCTCGCCAGCATAGCTCTATTAGCTGGTGGATCTGTAGAGCGAGGGTGTCTTGCCCACTCCTGATCACCTCTATTGGAATCCCATCCTTACCTGGAGCCTTGCCAGATGCAAGCTCATTTATAGCACACTTAACTTCTGTTATAGTGGGAAGTGTGTCCAGGTGGTCAAGAGTTGGCAGGGACTCTATGGCGTTGAGGGCATCATCCGCCAGCTTGGTCTCACTTGAGTAAAGCTCTAAATAGTGCTCGACCCATCTATCCATCTGCTGTTTCTTATCAGTGATGATTTCTCCAGTCAAGGTTTTCAGCGGTGCACTTCTTTTGATCATTGGACCACAGGCTTTCTTTATCCCTTCATACATGCTTCTGATGTTTCCCTTATCACTTGCGATTTGAATGGACTCGCATAACTTGATCCAATAGTCATTCGCACACTGCCTGGCAGCCTTTTGTACATCCTTCCTCGCTTGCTTCAGCTCACTCAGAGTGTTACGCGTTGGTCTTTCCTTGTTTCTAAAGAGAGCTATCTTCTTTTTATCAATCAAGGGCTGCAGTATCTGGCTGTTTGCCGCAAACCAGTCCTGCCTCTTATGATCCACAGTGCCGTAAACCCCTACCGCTGTTTTATAAATAGTTTCCTTAAGTTTACTCCATTTATCATTTACTATACAATTTTCTGATGTATCATTGAAAGCGTCCTCAAGTTGCTGTTGAAATTCAAAGCACTTTCCAGGATCGTGAGTGTTAATAATATTAATCCTGGGGCTAGACTTGTGTTTAGCTGTGTAGATTCTCTTTGGTCTCAGTCTAACCCTTGTGTCGCGTAACGTATTCTACTAGGATGGAATTGGATCAAAGTAGATACTAAATAGACTTCTACGAATAGAGAATCTAACCACTGCTGAAGAAGCGATCAAATGACTCGCAATTCTAGAAGAATGATTATCAAAGTCCCAGAATGGATCACTACTTCTAAACAGTGCCAGGCGGAAAGTTATGACGACTAACTGTACTAACACACGAAGACAGTATGTCAAGTTATTCCTGCTAACGTGCCTGGAAGAATAATGAGCCCCCACTGCCTAATGTATTCTCACACAACAGGAGATAAGACAGAATGATACGTATAGATGTAGTCCTTTCACTCGTCACACAATCTGATGATGCTAATGCTAATCCTATAATGACAGACGCAGTTGTTAAAAGTACAAATATAACATAACGTTTAATCCTAAAGAACACTACGTGAGCCCCACTGGGAACTCACTGACACATAAGAGATACGCAGATCCCTGAACTTTCTACAAGATAATGTTCAGCTAGAGGATAGAATCATAGACTTCTAGCCGATAGTGGACAAATTTTGATTGCTGTGCAGTGGCAAACGGGTGGGTAGCCACTCATCTGATAATCCTTAGCCTCCTGGATGGTAAGCTGTCAGTGCTGACTGGATCGTGGTATGGACTCCACTCTCTGCTGCATCAAGTGAGTGGTTCGTAGCTCAATCACCGGTCGTGACTACGGCTACAGATGATCAGGGTGCAGACTCTGTGAATGACAGTGAGAAGGAGTGAATAATCCTTCAAGACAGAATTGTAAATTCTTTTGGCCGTGTCATTGTCCTGCATGGCATGCTTGTCTCATAAATTTCACTAGCATGTATTATCTAAATTTACACATTTTGATTCCTTATCTGAAATCTACAACAGCACACTGATCTAATGGAAACAGCACACAAATGATATCCAATTCTCTCTGCTGACATTTAGATCAAACATGTACAATCACAATGCTCTACTTCAAAGACCACATTCCAAATATATATTCTAAGTCATGATTAATCATGGAAACATGAACCACAATTCACATAATGAATTAACAGTACATATAGGATGACTTCAATGGAATGAAACTCAAGACGTCACAACTCCGACGTCACATATACATTCAATCAATCAATCAATCAATCATGTGCCATGCCGGAAAGCGTGGGCGGTCATGATTCGCCATTTCACTCGATCACCAGAGTCGTGGATCAGCTCAGTGTTCCTGTCTCGTCCATGCCATGTGGCCAAGCCATCCAGGTATTTTCCTCTCGGTCTTCCTCTTGGTCTGTTCCCTTCGATCTTGCCAGCTGTCACTAAGTTCTCCAGTCCATTTCTTCTCATAACATGTCCAAAAAATTTTGACTGTCTACGTCTAATTTCTCTAATCAATCTACGATTTTCATTTGTCTCTTGTAGTACTTGGTCATTGGTTTTTCTATCTGTCCATGGTATTCTTTGCATTTTCCTCAGAAACCACATTTCTGCAGCCATCAGATGTTTTTCAGCTTGACTGCACATTGTCCAAGTTTCACATCCATACAAAAGAACAGGCTCTATGTATCCCCTCAACAGCTCTTTTTCTCGTTTCAATTGACATCATTTTATTGGTCAGAATGTTTTTCATCTTGCTAAAGGCTACTTTCGCAATGGCGATTCTTGTTCTAATCTCTTCAAGGCATCTGCCATCAGATGTTATGACTGTTCCGAGATAATTGAACCGATTCACTTGTTGAAGAATATTCCCATTTACTTGTATATTACATTGTGGTACTTCGTTCTTCCTAGTGACGACCATAACCTGTGTCTTCCTACAATTTAATTCCAACCCCAGCTGCTCACTGTGTACAACCACAGCGTCTACTAATTGTTGCAGATCCTGTGCATTGTCTGCAATCAATACTGTATCATCTGCATATCTAATGTTATTTATGTTTCGTCCTCCAATGCTGATTCCATTTAGGTCTTCTACATTTCTGAAAATATTTTCACTGTATAGGGAAAAAAGATCTGGAGACATTACACATCCCTGCCTAACACCTCTCTTAATAGGTTGGTATTGTCCTACTTCATTATCAATTCTTATGGCAGCTTGTTGTTTCCAATATATGTTTTTTATAAGTCTAATGTCTTTCCCATCAATTTGTAGATCTGCAAGCATATCCACAATGTTGACATGTCTAACTCTATCAAAAGCCTTTGTGTAGTCAATAAAGCAAAGATGTATATCCTTGTTTACTTCTAAAGCACGTTCAATAACTGTTCGCAGCATATACACAGCATTTACTGTACCCTTTCCTTCTACAAAACCACATTGTTCTTCCCCTATTTCAGGTTGTATTTTCTTCCTCACTCTTTGCATAATAATTCGTAACAAAATCTTTGTGATGTGACTCATTATACTAATTGTTCTATGTTGATCACATTCTAAGGTTCCTGATTTCTTTGGGATTGCAATAAATACAGAATTACATAATTCAGAAGGTATATCTCCAGTATCATATAATGTGTTCAGCAGTCTAGTGACTTGTTCTAGACCAAATTCTTCTAAAGCTTTAATCATTTCTGTTGTGATGTTATCTGCACCGGGGGCCTTGCCAGCTTTCATATGCTTAAGAACATTTTGAACCTCCATCTTTAAAATTGCTGGTCCTTCATTATTAAATCTAATAGCATACTGTTCCTCTCTGTTATCATTATACAGGTCTTTCACATAATCTGTCCATACATGTAGAATCTGATCTTTTTCTATTATGATTTTGCCATCTTTAGTTTTTAGACAGCCTGTTGATGTACTTGTTCTTTTATTAGTAAGCTCCTGAATTCTTTTGTGTACTAATTTGGTATTTTGACTGTTGTGTTGTTTTTCAATTTCTAAGCACTTTTCCTCAAGCCATGATTCTTTTGCCTTCCTACATAATATTCTGACTTGTCTGTGAATTTCTTCATATTTGGCAGGATTATTTTTGTTGAGTCTTCTTGTTTCCATTAAGTGTAAAATTTCCTCAGTCATCCATTTCTTACGACCCACCTTCTTTAATTTTGGAATAGTTGTTTCTGCAGCCACATTGATTGAATTCTTTAACATTTCCCATTGATCATCCACATCCTGGAATAGGATCTCTAGATCAGACAATATTTCAAATCTGTTCTGTACTTCTATGTTGAATTTGTTTTGTATTTCCTTGTCATTACTCAATGTACACAAATCATATTTAGTGTTCCCTGTTGTATACTTGACTTTCTTCAACTTTATCCTCAATGTTCCTGTGAGTAATCTGTGGTCACTATAACAATCAGCACTGGGAACTGTTTTTGCTACTGTTAGGGCGTTTCTAAATCTTCTGCTAATGAGAATGTAGTCAATCTGGTTTCTAATCCTGCTATCAGGACTCCTCCATGTCCATAATCTTCTAGGGTGTTGTTTGAACCAGGTGTTTCCTACAATCATTTCCTGTTCTTTTGCCCACTCTACTAGTCTGTATCCTCTTTCATTTCTCTCTCCTAAACCATAGTTTCCTACTGTGTATCTATCCCCTTGATTTCCTACTTTTGCATTGAAGTCCCCTATTATGATGTTTATTTCTGAATTTTTACATTTCTTTAAGGCAGACTCTATGTCATTATAAAATTCCTCTACACTATCTTCACTAGACTCTCCTGTTGGGGCATATACTTGAATAACATTTATGTTAAAAGGTCTGCCACTCAATTTAACTAGTAATACTCTGTCCGACACGGCCCAATATCCCTGAACAGACGTTGATGTTTTCAGGTCCAAAATTATTGCCACTCCCCTATGTCGATCCTCACCTCCAGAATAAATAATCTTAAAATCTTTATGTATCTTGATGCCTGCTCCTGTCCATCTCGTTTCGCACATACCTAATATATTACATTAACAAACCATTAAATCGATGAAACACCACACATCATTTTCCAAGTATGGAAACACACAAACTACACTCCACACGATGAATTAACATCACATATTGATGAATTCCATAGAATGAAATGAAATCACACACAACAACTATAACTTCACGATGTACACGAGTGAACCATTAAAATCAATGAAACACCCCAAGTTCACTTAAAGAGTTATGAGTTGTACTACTAGCAAGTCTTCCTTATATTAATTAAAATAAAATTAATTATCTAGAAGATTTCTTAGCTAGGTTTAAGATTACTTTCACTATACACAAGAACAATATTAGGGTTGGAGAATTCCCCCAAGGTTTGAACTTTGTTAAGTGGGCCATATTGGACCACATGGTAGTAATCTGACTATGGGCAAGATAAGAGATTAATAAAGAATAATTAATTGTACCTATTCACTCTCTGAACTAATTCCTTCCACTAATAAGTATATTATCTAGAGAAATACGCTAGCTCCGAAGTTTAAGCACATAATTAAATTATCTTAACTCTAATCGTCTACTGACTAACTCAGGTGTCCTTCCGCAGGCGGATACCTAATTTCGAGAATCACGTAATGTAATTTATCCATGTTTTTAATGCCACATGTGACGACCTTTGCGTTTTACCCTTGTCGGCAAGCCACATGGCACAACATGGTCCTAATTCTAATATTAGTTAACTAACACTAGTTTTAATTAATAGTATCTATTATCGATCGGCATGGCCTTTAGATTTTGCCGGCAGATTGACACACAAAAATATTTAACAAAATTATTATTAACTCACCCTGCAACTAGATTTTGACTGGCCTATCGGGAGTGGAGACTATCATTGGCTTTTCTATGTTTTAGAGTGTTGTTCGGCTTAACAAGAGCCAGCAATAAAATGTGTTTAAACACAGACAGGTGTTCAATTTTAGCCAATTGACGTGATAGTAGCTCCTGCTCCCTCCAGCCGGCTGTCAGAAAATGGCAGACGTTAGGGTGCTACCGGAAGTTAACTTCTCATCCAGGAGAGTTCCCTTCCTGTGGCCAAATTATTATTCACAGCCAAACCTGAATATAAAATTCAGCCTGACTTGATTTCTTGGCTTGTAAACGAACTCTACCCTACATCTACATCTAACTATAAGAAGAAATAGTATTTACCTCTCTCTATAGTTTTATGTATATAAATACACTAACCAAAGACGATTTTATCTAATATTTGAAAATATAGATAAAAATAAAAATTACTACAGGATACATAGAGGGGTTTACTGAGGGCTATCTCCATCTAGTAACAAAACGATCTGAGAGGTGGGCCAACCTGTCACACCTTGCAACAACCAAAGAATGATCTGTATCACAGTCAGCACTGTGGTAACTTCGAGTTAATGATGTATGGTTCAGATGTTGTCTCCGTGTGATAATGAAGTCCAGCTGATGCCAATGGCCGGATCTTGGATGTTTCCATGTGACCTTATGCATCTCTTTTGTTTTAAAAAAGGAGTTTGTAATACATAGGTCATTTCTAGTGCAATGCTCCAGCAGCCTTTGCCCATTATCATTCATACGACCCATGTTGTATTTTCCAAGGCACACTGGCCATGAACTCGAGTCCTTGCCCACACGAGCATTTAAATCACCGAGCATATAAATGTAGTCGGAGTTTGGAACAGCCTTGATCGCAGAGTCTAGCTGCTCATAGAACGTATCTTTCACATCGTCAGAGGAAGTGAGTGTCGGTGCATATGCAGTGAGAATGGTGGCAAATCCACAAGAGGTTGCCAAGCGCAGTGATAATAATCTTTCATTACCTCCAGCTGGGATATCAATCATTCCCAGTAGCGAATTCTTCACTGCAAAGCCCACACCGTGTTGTCTTTTTTTTGCCTGCCCTCTTCCCTTCCAAAAAAAGGTGTAATTGTTTTCCATGAGTGACCCTTCCTGCAGGCCAGCAATATCAATGTTAAGACGATTGAGTTCAGCATCAATCACAGCCGTTTTTCTCACATCGTCAATATTTGTCAAGTCAGTGGAAAATCCTGGACACATGGTTCTCACGTTCCAGGTTGCAAGCCGTAGCTTGAGATTTCTATTATTCTTTTTATTAGTACCTGGTACATTGGTTTTACAGCCTGCGATACAGATTTTGTCCTAGCCCCAAGCACCCATTGAAGCAGGCAGGCTGTGGCGGATCAGCACCCAATTGGCCGGGGGCTGCCCAGCTTGAGGCGGGCGGTAGCTGATCAGTGACACCTGTAGGTGTCTCCCACCGTCAGAGGCAACGCGTGGCGCCCCATGTCTACGCCAACTGACAAGGACTTATAACCCGTAACAGTTGCCTCTCGCTTTGATTCCGAGACCGGTTAAGACCAGGGATGGAGTTATTGCCTCTCCATAGCACAAAGCCTGGGCTAAAATAAAGAAACCATGTGTTGCCCATGCAGCATGATCCCTCTCTCGGCCTGCCTAGTTCACTCCAGAGGAAAGTTAACACCTATACATCTGGAACAAGACAAGCTGCAGAAGCTGCCGGATCAGCAAAGCAATGCTCTAACTGTCCGCCTGTCGGAGCTTCGATCCTAGACCAGCTGCCAACCAAGGCTTAGGGCCTGGTCTGCCCTGCCATGACTTATTTTGTCTTTGGGTTGCATTTCCTCGCACCAGGATAAGGCTAGTACCCTCCCAATTGCGCTCTTCCGCCCGAAGCCGTTGGCACAATGTGGGGTGTCGGGTTTGGTAAGCGCCGCCCAACATTCGGCGCTGACAGAAAGCAGGTAGTGCCGTCTACTGTCATACGGTAGCTCAGTCATATCTGACTAAGACCTGACTCCCGTTACATACCACCAAAAGAAAAGTATGATCAAATCAGTCAGAAAGCCACAAAAACCTGCTCAAGATGACTACCACGTTATGGATAGACCAGAACAAGTCATTATTCTGCGCCTCAGAACAGGACACAATAGATTACGCAACAACATGTATACAAAATTCAAGGTTGGTGAAACAGCCATGTGCACATGTGGATTGGCCTCGCAGACAGCAGAGCACATACTCCAAGACTGCCCAAAATATAACATATCTAGGCAAACCTTCTGGCCTAGAGAGACGACAGTGGAAGATAAACTCTATGGACCACTGTGTGAACTGAAAAAGACAGTTAAATTCATACAAGAGACAACATTGCAGATATAGACATATTTCAAGCGAACGAAAGAAGAAGAAGGGATTAGGCTCAATAATTAGTAGAAATATAGAAAGAAAATTATCCTTCAGAATACTAAGGATAATGAACGTATACTATACTATTAGCAACTAATGGGTACCGGAATGTACTAGCAACTAACTGGACACTAGAAAATACTAGCAACAAAATGGATACTGGGAAGTACTAGCAACTTAATGAGTACCGGAAAGTACTAGCAACTAAATGGGTACCGGAAAGGACTAACAACTAAATGGATACTGGAAAGTTCTAGCAACTAAATGGGTTCTGGAAAGTACTTGCAACTAAATAGGTACCGAAAAGTACTAGCAACTAAATTGGTACAAGATAAATGGGTACCGGAAAGTATTATCCACTAAATGGATACTGGAAAGTACTAGCAACTAAATGGGTACCGGAAAGTACTAGCAACTAAATGGAATACTGGAAAGTACTAGCAACTAAATGGATATTAGACAGCATTAGCAATTAGCTGCCCGAGATTCGGCAGCGAATCGCTTTGCGCTGGTTTCTTACAGAGGTATGTGAGCCGGTCGTTCAGAAAGCAATGGCAAACTACTGAATGTAAAATGCTGGTATTAACTGCAATGTCCTGTAAAGGATATAGGAAGAAAAAAAAACTAGCTAAAATAGATACGGGAAATTACTAGCAAGTAAATTGATACTGGAAAGTACTAGCAGCTAAATAGATATCGAAAAATACTAGCAACTAAATGCGTTCCGGAAAGTTATAGCAACTAAATGGATACTGGAAAGTATTAGCAACTAAATGTTTACCGGAAAGTTCTTGGAATCTAATGAGGCAGGCTTGAAGTTTACGGCATCACCAGTCCAGTGAAGTGTAGCCTAATATCATATATCTAATGTGCCTCATTTCTTGAAAAAGAAAAGTTTACTCTATCCTGTATACATTTTCAGAAAGGACCTATGGAGTCAAACCATGAATGCATCAAGTGTAAATGCCTGGGATTTGGAGTCATATCATGCATTCCTCTACCCTGTTTTTATGGTGTCTATGGGTTGTATTTTCTTTGATGTATGCATGCACGTGTGTGTGTGTGTGTGTGTGTGTGTGTGTGTGTGTGTGTGTGTGTGTGTGTGTGATACGCGTGAGTAGTTATACAGGCATTATATCCATATTATTTGAGAAGTCCTCCTCCGAGTATACTGTTATATAGGCCTATCGAGGTCAGAGCGTTTCTCGAGAAAACGGCTTCTACATGAAGACCTACAACAAATACTGAAAATTGTAAAATCACCAAAGGTCCTAATTGTCATGGGGGAATTCAACGCAAAGGTTGGAAAAACTAAATATAAGCGGATAGTAGGGCAACATCGTATGGTCACCAGAAACGACAGAAGAGATCGTCTGTTTTGTGAAGAAAACAATCTTATTATTTGTAACACATTTTCCAACAAACCTTAGGAAACTGTATACGTGGAAAAGCCCGGGAGATAAATCGAGAAACCAAAATGACTACATTATGATTAAAAATAGATTTAAAAACAATGTTAATAATGCCAAAACATACCATGGTGCTGACATCAACTCTGACCACAATCCTGTTAAGTTAGTTGCATATCCTTTACATGACGTCGGAGTCAACCCCAGCAGTTTTTGCTCTTGGCAAATTTACGTTCAGTAGTTTGCCATTGCTTTCTGAACGACCGGCACCCATACCATTTCGTAAAAAACCAACACAAGGTGATCTGCTGCCAAATCACCCATAGCTATTACGAACGAAGTATGTTGGATTACGAACTGCGTCAGTAACACCTTGGCCACGGAGCCGACCACAATCCTGTAGTTGTAACATTACAAATATAACTGTAAAATACAGGAATAAGGACATCGAGGACGTATCAAACAGATATACCTGCATTGAAACAACCAGACATAAGTTAGCTATACCTGGTTGAAGTAAAAAATAAATATGATTGGCTAATTGTTGAAAGCATGGAACAATATCGACATGACAATCCTGAGGAGAAAATACAAAATGTTAAAAGTTAGTTGAATATCCTTTACATGACGTCGCTGTCAACCCCGACATTTCTTGGCTGTTCGTGATTTCTTGGCTGTTCGTGATTTCTTGGCAAGTTTACGTTCAGTAGACTACAAAATGGCAATCTGTAATAACTAGCATATAGATTGCAAATACCAACTTACCAGTGAAAGAAAATAAGAAACAGCAATTGTGGATAACCGATGAAATCTGGAGCATAATGATTCAAAGAAAGAAAGCAAAGAACACTCCAGAATATACATTAATAGACAGAGAAATACGTCATATGCGCAGAGTTGCCAAAGAAGAGTGGTTGCAGAAAAAAATACAATGAAATAGAGCATGTAGAAATAAAACACAACTTTAAAGAACTGTATGAAAATATAAAAAATATTTACAAAGAAGAAGAATAATATAACAGGAAATGGTTATATTTGTATCAGAGGAAAAAATTGAGAAATTATAGTTGATAATACCGATATAATAAAAAGATGGACACAGACGATTTATTCTGGGACAGCAAGGTCAATAAACTAACATTTTATAATGCTCAAGATGAACCACACATATTAAAGGCTGAAGTAGAGAAGGCTAATAAAAAGATGAAAGAAGGAAAGGCTGCAGGTCCTGACAAGATAACAACAGAGATGAGACAATCCTCATCCAGCATTGGCATTGATACTATCACATAATTTATACTGGTTTAGGCGCTCATGTCAACAGATCACAGTCTTTTGTGCTCTGGAACAATGTTGCTGAATCTATTCATCCTTGCCACCGTCTTATGTGCAACTTATACACAGAAAGAATTTTTAAACAAGTCGAACTGCCTGGACTTAACATCAATGGAAGAATCATAAGAAATCTTACGATACCGTGTTACTAGCAGAAAGTGAGCAAGAGTTACAAGACCTAGTGGAACAAGTAATCATGCATAGTGCAGAATGTGGCTTTGATATTAACATTTAAAAAACCGAAAACAATGATAATTAGCAGTGGAAGGAGAAAACATCAATGAATGTCACAGTAAATGGGGAATACTAGAACAAGTAACAAGCTTCTCCTGTCTCGGACATGTAATAACAGATGATGCCTGAAGTGAAACAGAAATCAAAAACAGAATAGGAATGGCCAAAGTGCTTTCAACGGTATGAAATCAGTATTAACATCTAGGGATATTAACAACGCATTAATAATGGGAATTGTCAAATATTATGTGTTTTAAACACTATTCGTCCGGACATCGAACAAGCAATTAGAAAGTCGAATAGAGGTCCTGGAGATGTGGATATACAGAAGAATATGTCCTATTTCATGGAAATAAAAACAATCAAATAGAGAGGTTCTAGAAAAATTGAGAATGACAAGAGATTTGATGAAAGAAATAAAAAAGAGGCAAGTGACATATTTCAGCCACGTCAAAAGACAGAACACTGTTAACCACACCACACTGGATGGTAAGGTTGAAGGCAAGCGGACAAGAGGTAAGCGACGATACAAGTGGGAAGATAACATCAAGAGATGGATCAATAGCAATATGACAGAATGTACAATCAAGGCGAGAAAAAGACAGTGTTGGAGATGCATTGCAGCTAACATTCATTGTGGAGACGACACCTGATTGATTTATATATATGTATTATGAACATAATCATTTGCAAAATTATATATATATATATATATGAACACAGGTAAATGAATTCCAGCAGGAAGCAATAGAATGATGAAGTGTTCTAGCAACAACAGCACGAAGAACTCACAGAAGACTCGAGGACTACAGTTTATATCCCAAGAATGAAAAGAGAATGCTTACGAAGAGCATACTGAATGGAAATGAAACGCGAGAATAAAATACAACTCTTCGAAATCAATTTCGTGATCTGGTTCTTCAATTTGAAGCATGTATAATCATGTGTGTCCTCATTAGAATCCTAACTTTGTTTTTTCTTCTTCTGAAATCTTTTTTGTTGTTCGATTTCTTCATCACACACACACACACACACACACACACACACACACACACACACACACACACATACACACACACACACACACACACACACACGCACGCACACACCCAGTTGGCAAGGTACACGATGATGCTATGTATGTATGTATGTATGTATGTATGTATGTATGTATGTATGTATGTATGTATGTATGTATGTATGTATGTATATGCATGTATGTATGTATGTATGCATGTATGTATGTATGTATGTATGTATGTATGTATGTATGTATGTATGTATGCATGTATGTATGTATGTATGCATGCATGTATGTATGTATGTATGTATGTATGTATGTATGTATGTATGTATGTATGTATGTATGTATGTATGTATGTATGTATGTATGTATGTATGTATGTATGTATGTATGTATGCATGCATGCATGCATGCATGTATGTATGTATGTATGTATGTATGTATGTATGTATGTATGTATGTATGTATGTATGTATGTATGTATGTATGTATGTATGTATGTATGTATGTATGCATGTATGTATGTATGTATGTATGTATGTATGTATGTACGTACGTACGTACGTATGTATGTATGCATGTATGTATGTATGTATGTATGTATGTATGTATGTATGTATGTATGTATGTATGTATGTATGTATGTATGTATGTATTTATGTATGTATTTATGTATGTATGTATGTATGTATGTATGTATGTATGTATGTATGTATGTATGTATGTATGTATGTATGTATGTATGTGTGTATGTATGTATGTATGTATGTATGTATGTATGTATGTATGTATGTATGCATGCATGCATGCATGCATGTATGTATGTATGTATGTATGTATGTATGTATGTATGTATGTATGTATGTATGTATGTATGTATGTATGTATGTATGTATGTATGTATGTATGTATGTATGTATGTGTGTGTGTGTGTGTGTGTGTGTGTGTGTGTGTGTGTGTCCGTGCGCGTGCGTGCGTGGGTGCGTGCGTGCGTAGGTAGGTAGGTAGGTGTGTGTGTATGTATGTATGCATGTATGCATGTATGCATGTGTCTGCAACATTTAGTAGATGCGGTTGTTACACACAGTGAACAACTCCTAGGGTTATAATTAAATTGTAAAAAGACAGATTATGGTCGTCACTAGGAAGAACGAAATACCACAATGTAATATACAAGTAAATGAGAATATTCTTCAACAATTGAATAGATACAATTATCTCGGAACAGTAATAACATCTGATGGGAGATGCCTTGAAGAGATTAGATCAATCATCGCCATGGCAAAAGTAGCTTTTAGCAAGATGAAAAACATACTGACCAATAAAAAGAAGTCAAATGAAACGAGAAAAAGAGTGTTTAGGTGTTACATAGAACCTGCACTTTAATATGGATGTGAAGCTTGGACAATGAGCAGTCAAGCTGAAAAATATCTGATGGCTGCAGAAATGTGGTTTCTGAGGAAAATGCAAAGAATACCATGGACAGCCAGAAAGACCAATGAACGAGTCCTTCAAGAAACAAATGAAGATCGTAAACTGATTAGAGACATTAGACGTAGACAGTCACAATATTGTGGGCATGTTATGAGAAGAAATGATTTGGAGAACTTGGTGACAACTGGTAAGATCGAAGGGAACAGACCAAGGGGAAGACATAGAAGCAAATACCTGGATGGCTTGGCCTCGTGGCATGGTCGAGACAGAAACACTGAGCTGATCCACGACTCTGGTGATCGAGTGAGATGGCAGAACGTGACCGCCCACGCTTACCGGCATGGCACATGATGGATGGATGGTATGTATGCGTGTGTATGTGTCTGTGTGTGTATATTTGTATATATTCTGTAAGTTATTATTATGTTTGTCCTTTATCCTTATTTTACGAACACATGCAATGTAGAGAAACTTGTTTTTAATAGTTATCCGTACTTATGAAGTTTTTATATTTTATAAGGGGCGTTCATTTGAAATCTGTTCGTGCCGTACCGCGCGTAATTGCGTACGTTGAACATGATCATGTCATAGTCATGTGATAACTACTGACCAATGAATAAAATAGCACGTGCTTATCTTCCCATGATGCATAGGTTCTGTTTCTGACCGTTGAGAAAATGGCCTGGTTGATCCAAAATCCGTCCAAAGAATCTCAAAGAGCGGCGATTCAGTTTCTTTCATTTTAAGGATGTCGACCAGTGGACATTGTCGTGTGTGTAAAGAATGAATGTCGTAGTAGTTATTTGTTCTTCTTTACCACTTTAGTGTCGTCCCTGGAGTGAGGGGAATCAACACCCACATTTGTTTTAATTCAATATCTCTATCCTGGAGATATCCAGCAGACTCCGTCCACAACACTCCCTCAATCTGAAGACACCTTCTTCTCACTCTTGCTCACTCCTGGATCATGCCCCCTCTCATTCTTCCCCAACATAACATACGTGACAACTCTAGCTTCAACAAATAAAAACAAGAAATTTATTAAAGCAAAGAGTATATGTAGGAGAAGTGTGTGTGTGTGTGTGTGTGTGTGTGTGTGTGTGTGTGTGTGTGTGTGTGTGTGTGTGTGTGTATAAGGTGTAGAATGTGTGACGTGTACTCTAAAGTGTCTATAGACTCAGATCAGTGTTCAGGAGTATAGTCATTCTCATCACTGTGCTGAGAACACACTAGCACCATGTATTCCAGACAAGCAACCTCACCAAGGTGATGCTCCTCCGGTCACGTGAAGACTTCCTCCGTTGTCTCTTGAACCACTAGGATGCTTGGACACCCATGACAAACACTGTCTAATGAGAGTCTTCAATCTGATTCCCACTATGAATTTCCTCTGTTACTTAACTGATTGTTAATCAGAAAAATTCTAACCCTATTGTCACTGTTACTGGGGAAATCTTAATGGATCTAGTGTCACTGGTTTTAAAGATTCCCCATATTAACACCACACTCTGAATGTTCTAGGTATCAGTATAAATTTTGTATGAATGTTCCTGGTATCAGTAGTGTATATCTACAATGTTCTGACTGTTCAGTGATACAACTATCACTTGCTAAACATAAATCTCATCAGCATGTCCTGCTCAGCAGAAGCCAGGTTCCCGCAAACCAACTTGGGTATAAGCCCAATGTAGCGGCCTCTCAGCAACTTCTGTCTTCAAATTCTGAGCCATCATCTTCTAAAATGTGTTAGCTTCACTGTTGAAAATCATAGCACACATACGTGGACCTGTAAATGGAACCATATGCCTATTCCGGTTGCTAATCGAAACTAGGCAATCACAGACTGGATCTATGTCCGCCGATAAATATCAACAATTTGACACCCTAGTTTCTTTCATTGAACACAACTCGGAAAACTGCACCGATCTTTCCCACTTCAGAAATCTTGATCGACTAACTCCACTTGTTTACCGCAACGCTTTTTATATTGGGCTGGAGTGACGTCACCAAAAAGTCTAGACGCTGATCCGTCCAGAATCTGGTTTCCTCCTCCTGTTCTAGACTAACTGGAGTCAATCCGCCGTCAAATTTGCTTTCATTTGGGGAAATTCTTTGTCCCGTACATCAATAGTTCAGTCTGTCTGTGAACCACAGAATTCCCCACATCACAGAATCCATCCCGCGTCTGTCCAGACTTTCCGTCTAGCACTTCAAAGGCTACTACCGCCTTGGCAGACGTTTGGCGTTGTTATTCGTTTCTCGAACAACCCACATCATAAAGATTCGCCGACCAGGGGTAGACATTTTGACGCGACGTATCTTGTTTCTCAGTTAGAAATGCCGATCGTGTGTAGACAGTTTTAAAGACGTATTTTTCTCAGTCTGTACAACATCAAAGGGTCGGTTGTTTTTGCAGACTAATGTCGGGTCTTGTTTGTCATCGATCGCAACTAACAAGTTTATTTTCCGTGACAGACATAGATAGTAGAATGCAGGCAGCGTACGGTAACAAATGTGTGTCGAAGACAACAGTGACAGACTGGGCACGAATGTTTCGGAAAGGACGTCAGTTCACGTTAGATATTCGACGGCCAGGTCAAGCGCATTTTGATTTTGATGTGTCAATTGGGACAATTGAAAAGGTCTCCCGTAAGAAACTGCAATATCGGAAAGTGTGTTCACAGTGGGTACCACGGTTGTTGACCGACCACCAAAAAGAGGAACGCACGGGATGGTGTTTGAACCATTTGCTGCTTTACAGATTGGAGGGTGATGCATTTCTCTTCCGCATAGTAGCAGGCGATGAATCATGGTGTCACCACTTTGAGCCGAGCTGCAAAAGAGAGAGCATGCAATAAAAGCATGCTGGATCACCAAAAGCCGAAAAATTCAAGTTACAGGTTTCCGCTGGTAAGGTTATGCTGAGCGCATTTTTTGACCATGAAGGGCTATTGTTGGCCGACTTTAAAGAACCTGGTGTCAACATCAACTCTACCCACTACTTGCAAACACTATACAAGCTGGAAAAAGCCATCAAGAATAAACGACCCGGCATGCTTTCTCGCGGTGTGATTTTGTTGCACGACAATGCTTGTCCGCATGTCGCAAAAATTATGCAGGAAGCATTAGCAAGGAAGAAGTGGGAAATTCTGCAACATCCAGCCTATAGTTTTGATTTGTCACCATGTGATTTTCATTTGTTCGGACCTCTAAAATAAAGCTCTTAAGGGGCAACGATTTCACACAGATGCAGACGTAATGGACGCGGTAAACATTTGGTTCAGTGAGCAACCACAATCCTTTTTTGCAGATGGCATTCGTCGCCTACCTAAGCAATGGGATGCTTGCTTGAATGCCTACGGCGACTTCTTCTGACCAACCCATGGTGCATAATTCATTCAAAATGAATGCTTTGTTTAATTCTACCACACCTATTAATGTTTGTTTCATGCTTTTGTAATAAAGACACTGGAACGGGTTTCAAATGAAAGTCCCTAATATGTGTGCACGTGTGTGTCTGAATGTTATTCCAAGGTTCAGTAGTAGCTTCTTTTTTTTTGACAATCGATTGTCAACGTGCGGTCGACATTCCATGTACAACAAACATGTGAAAATGTAATGCCGATTGCCGATATTTAAACATAACGGTCGCAGTAAAGATTCAGCGGAGACTGCTGGTCATGTTTTCCAACAATTAGCCCGGTCTGTAACCATTCATAAACATAGAAAAATAACACTAGGCTTAATGTGAACGACTGAGTGGAGACTGTTGGTCACGTTCTTCAATCACTTAGTCAGGTCTGTAATCGACCATGAGCTCGGAAAACGAACACTTAGTCCTCTTGAAAACGACTGGAGTGGGGATTATTGCTCGTTTTATACTGTCACTTGGTCTTGTCTGTAATCGCCCACGAGCTCGGAAAACTGTGGTCATTGTGTAGCCAAAAATAACTTTCATGGTCTCATTTTACTTGCGGTTCAGCTCCTCAGCTGCCCGTGAGATCTTGTGAGCAACCTCAGACCATACTCAATCACCGAAATAATTAATTCCACATTGGCCACTGCCATAACCTTTGGTGCACTGAGTCCCCTGCTTGATCTTCAACTTCACCCCTTCCAGGTGGTCCCTGGAAGACAACCTTCTCATCTCATCTCATCATATCTCATCATGTTCCTTTTGTACCTTGTGGTGTCGAGGTGAAGTATAAACTTCGTGAGAGTGCCCGATTATGGGCTTCATATATCGATATTCCCATGGACTCTGCTATTCCCTCCGTCCAACGTTTACGTGGTCGGCCTCTTCCTCTGTTTCCATCTGGTCTGTACATCATTGATTGTTGTGGTATGCTGTTGACTGGTAACCTACTTGCATGGCCAAACCATTTCACCTGCTGCTTTCTGATAAAATCTAGTGTTGCTTTAGTCCTGATTTCTTCATTTCTGATCTTATCTCTTCTTGATACGTTGAGTATTCTTCTCAGGAACCTCATTTCTGTTGTTGTGATTTTTCTTTTCTTTTTTTCTGTCATTGTCCAGGTTTGGCATTGGTAGCATAGAGTTGGCAGGAAGATTGTGTTGTAAAGTGTTTTCTTAGTAGTTATTGATACATGTTTGTTCTTTAGTATTGGTGCCATTTGTCCAATGAGTTGATTTGCCTTATTGCACCTATTTTCGATCTCGTCTTCTGATCTGCCATTTGATGATATTATACTTCCTAGGTACTTGAAACTCTTTACTTGTTTCAATGGATGTTCGTTTAGGTGAATTGTTGTTGTTTGTTCTTCTTTAGTTATAGTAATTACCTCTGTTTTGCTTGTGCTAATTTTCATGTTATGTTCCCTACACATTTCGTTTAGACTATTCATGTGGTCTTGTTCAGCTTCTGATTTTGCTATTAGTGCTTGGTCATCCGCAAACAGGAGTTCTCTAATGGTTAGATTTGCAGATGGTTCTTCTTCTGTGTTCTCGTCATGCGGTATTCTTGCTGTCTCTGCTTGGCTGGTTTCTTTACATATGTTGTATATATAACCTTCTGTCAAATGTTATTCCGAGGTATTTAATGTGCTCTCTTCCCTGATCGGACAGCCATCCGAGGAACTTCATCCCTAACAATTCTGTTATTTAAGTAACACCACAACACATCTGCTTTATTAGTGTTAATGTATTGACCTCGGTTCTCTACACTTCATCTATCGCAACCTGAAATTCCCTCGGTATGTTAACCATATTTCTTGTCTTTCTATAAACATGCATTCATCAGCAAACAAATATATACACAACATATTCTTCTTCTTCTGCGTTCATCCTGATTTTTTTTCCGGATGTGACTGCGTTGTGCCTGTTTACAGCAGAGCTGCGTTCTTGCGCCGTTAGGCCGACACATCCGACTTCTGCGGGCATTTGTTGACCGGGTTAACCTTCCCGGGGATACACAACATATTATTACGCGGAAGACACTTTAGTGACTACATTAAGCATAAGAACGGGGTGAGAAGAATGGAAAGATGAAACAAAAAATATTGGAACAATGAAAAGAAAATGAAAAAACTTAACAAACAAAAAATGTGTTACTTACCTCAGAATCCAAGGCTGTTATACTAACATGAATCTTGACTATGATACTCTTATATAGACAGTCGTGATGTGATG
The DNA here is from genome assembly GCA_014155875.1 of Cepaea nemoralis. Classification (NCBI taxonomy): domain Eukaryota; kingdom Metazoa; phylum Mollusca; class Gastropoda; order Stylommatophora; family Helicidae; genus Cepaea; species Cepaea nemoralis. Next base: position 178,046 of record JACEFZ010028138.1, read on the forward strand.
GGAACAGGGGTAGGGGTGGTATCGGTTCAAGCTGATACTAGCACTAGCGCGGTATTCTCAGAGAAACCCTTAGTGGCATACAGACAGGACCGTAACCTCAAAGATATACTCGTTCATAACAGGCACAGGTCTCTCCACTTCCACTATCCCAGTTGGGTACAAAGACTTGCCTATGATCCATCTGCGAGACTTGTCCATATGTGCTACACACACCCAGTAGTACTATTCCATAACAGCATTATTACATCAAGGAAGAATTTTGCTGCACGAGCGGCAACATCATTTATGTCATCATTTGTAAACGCTGTGATATGAAATATATTGGCAAGATTGGTCTACGTATGGCAGACAGATTCATTCAACACCTGTAGCATATCCGTAATAACACCCTTAAGTCTGCCTCTACCCACTTCATCAGAACTGATCACCAGAGGTTTCCAGTGTTCAGGCCACTACCATTCATTTATGTTCGTCTGATGAAAAACACCGTAAAATTGTAGAAAACCGTCCCATCTTCTTGGTGGGTTGCTTATCACCATAGGGTCTTAACACTCAGCACAGTTTCATTTAACTGGTGACACTATTACCTTGTTAAGCTTTCCCACGCTCCCAGTTGTCACTTTCCAGGATCTAACTATAGGTATCTTCTACCCTGTCTATCCCGTGGAGATTTCATGTGACAATACAAGTATGATGTTATCCTCAGTATATAGGTTTGCCACGTTTAGCACAGTCATTGGTAGCAATATAGTGTGCACATATAAGAATATTAACATTCCTCCCTGCCCATAAAAATCCTCCAATTGGAGAGCAGTCGTACTGGAGATGCTGTTCTGTGTGTATGCACATACTGTATACATATGTATACATGTGTGTAGGTGTGCATATACTGAATGACGGGATGTGGAAACGAACCCACGACTTTCACAATGCTGATGGAAATGACTGTATTCGCACGCATCCATTGTGGACAAACATTTACTGCACAAATTTGTTTGATCATACAAATTCGCTACCGCAATGGGTTCTAGTTATTATTCCTTTTTTTTAATTTGGAAGCACAATGTAACAAACTATGATCTATCAAGATATAAATTATGAGACCCATGGTGCTATCTCAATGGTTTTATACGAATTATGTCCGCATTCCATAGTTGTAGGTTCACGTGTATGATAGACATGATTAATGAAGACTCTTTTTTTTTTTGAGTGTCTAGTTGATCATGCGTCGAAGTACACTTGTTCCTGCAGCGAGGCGCTGTCGTCATTCGGAGGTGACAGGTTCGAATCCCGGCCGGTAACTATAGCTTTAAAATTTTGTGTTTTCTAGTGCGTCCTCTAGTCTCTGCTTCCTACTTCTCTTTCTGTGAGCGCCAAACAATACTATGTGTGTTTCTGTGGCTGAGGGCTTGCGAACGTGGTTTGAGAGTCCGTATACCCGGGTTTGAAACGCAGCGGTGCTGGTTTTTTCGAAAAAGGTATAGGAGCCGATCGTTCAGAAAGCAATGGCAAACTACTGAACGTAAAATGTGACCAGGAATCACGAACAGCGAAAATGCTGAGGTTGACTGCTACGTCCTGTGAAGGACATGCAACTTAATTTTTTTTTTACTTATGTAACTGTCTCAGTGGCCTCAATAGGTTCCCCAATTGAAACCCCGTGTAATAAATTCTCTCTAAGCCACGGTGTTCTGTTCCTCTATATACACGACCTCAAAGTGCCACGACCATGTCTGCCTTATCGTTCACCCATACCCCACCCAACAGTGCAGACCCAACCAATGTTGAATGTTAGCAGCCAGTTAGTTACTTACTTCTCGTAGAGCATTCAGAATGTCTGCCTGGTCCATGGCTCGTCCGCCTTCCACAGTAGCCCTACCTGCAAGCTTATCAGCCTGCTAATTCTAATTCCATTGTACGCCCTCATGCCTTGGCACGAAGATAAAACTAATCATTACCAGCTGAGACCGCTCCAGAGACAGCAGCCACTCTCTTCGAACCCACCTGTGACGTGTCGCCTGGGCATATTCAAAATAGATTTTTAATGCCATAAGAATTGAATTAAAGAGTCCACAAGAAAAGGATAAAAACATAAGCGGACAGGAAATATTGAAAAATACATTTTGGCCAAGCGCTGGCTCTCCATAATTTCAATAATTCTACATTTGAGGAATCTTCACTTTGATGATCAAACATAGCGTCTAGACATAGTGAAATCACTTAGGGGAAAAACCTGTGTGATCTTAAAACGGCAATTGAATGCAGGCCTAACACCTACCTAAAATCCAGACATAGTGGAGACGGGAGAACTTTTGTAGTGCGACAAGCAGTGTTCTTGATAACACTTCATCCCGACTGAGAGATAAGACCCTGAGCGGGACTTAACGTGTGATGTAGAGACGGCAATACAGGGAGATAAGATTCTCAGCCTGCCAGGTGGGTGAGAGAAACACGGCAACAAATGGAGATAAGAATGTTTGAAAGGCAGCAACCCGGGAAGGCTTGTGTTAATAGCAGATTGGAATGTAGGTATGACGCAACGTCCACTGCATTGCCGATGCAGGCTTCAGTGTTTCAAACTGTGGCGGAGGTCAGTCAATTTGATTGACAGATGAAACTAGCCCACGAGGAAAGGAGAGGAGGGGTGAAAAGCATTCGGGACTTAATACATCCCGGTAACTAGTCCTACGTGAAAAAGAGGAGTTTAAACTAGTCAGGATATAAAAGCAATTATTACACGTGAAAAGTGGAGGGAGAAAATGAAATCTCGTCATGGGAGAGCAGAGTATTTAACAACAGGTATTGCCTACAATCCTCAGACGCAAACCTACGTATAGCAAAAGGATACCTACTGGAGAAATATTATCATTTCGGTCTGTTTGACTTCTGTACGAAGTCTTGTGACGGAATTTCCGAAGCTATAACCTCGGGTAATAGGGCCTACCACCTTATTATTCTGATCCGTGTGTCTGTTAGTCTGAGGCCTGTGCAGTTTTCTGTTTCCGTGTATTCTTCCAAACCTTACTCTCGTGGATTTTCTTTGTACTTAATGTTAAAGCTGTAGCCTTTACTATTTCGCCATGAACTTTGTTTTATTCTTCTTCTTTCGCTAGCTACGTGGTTGTCTAATTTGTTGTACAAGATAAAGTGGAGAAATCCAATATTATTCAAGTCACGTGAGTTTGTGGCCTATTCATGTACAGGAGATACATTTAGATTCATCCTGTCTGAAGTCAACACATTGACGACAGACTACTTAGGAGAAATTCCTGAGAGCAAACAGTCTATTGATAGCGTCCAAATTAACGTTGGTTATTTGGACCAACACCTTGAATACCTGCCAATATTGTTGTGAAACTACTTGGAGGGAGAAATGTCACCAGTTCACTTTGTCTGCATGAGGACAGACATGGCTTAGGAACTCGATTTTGCAGACAGATGCATGGAAGGCTTTTTAATGTGCGGCAGGAATGTATGACAAGCCCTTCCAAAAGACAGTGTGAAAGATAGAAAGGGAGAGCATAAGTGAGGTGAACTTATATGGGAAACACTCCATTATATAGGCGGAGGTGAATATGTATGTTTTGAGCTATAGATGTTCTGAATTACATATGATTTTATGAACACACACACACAGAGAGAGAGAGAGAGAGAGAGAGAGAGAGAGAGAGAGAGAGAGAGAGAGAGAGAGAGAGAGAGAGAGAGAGAGAGAGAGAGAGAGAGAGAGAGAGAGAGAGAGAGAGAGAGAGAGAGAGAGAGAGAGAGAGAGAGATGTTATATATACTTTTCCGATATGCAGGAAAACAGTGGGAGAAAATACCTGACAGTCTTGTGTCATGGCATGGAAGGGTGTCAGTGCGTGAACTGATACATGCTGTTGAGATTGCAAGAAATGGAGAAACATGACCACCTATGTCAACCGGCAAGACACTTCATGATGATACATTTAGCAATAGGAGAAGGTGTGGCTGACAGGTCATAGTGTCCACGCCAGACTTACAAGGTATGAACTCTCAGCACAGGCCAAGGCATTTTGACAATAACTATAGGTGCCTAATATCACACGTTCCCCCGATCTCTCCGGTACTGAGATCTGATGCCAGGCTACAGACTAGCACAGTGATTCTCAACCGGTGGGGAATTCCCCCCAGGGAGAGAATTCTAGGATTGGGGGAGGGGGAGGGTTAAGATCATTTCAAGATGACATTAATACGAGAACCGATTACTTGATACTGATTTTCCCTCCATACTTTACGGTTCTGTACTTCTTGTCCTCTTAAACTCGTTTTATAACATAAGTAGACTCACAAATCACGTTGTATGTAGACGTCTAGACTTGGTCTAGTATGTGTTATTAAATTTAGCTTCCATTTTTACATACACTGTGTAGGGGCGGGGACTTTATATGGAGGAAATACGAGGATGACGTTCTGAATATATGGTGAATGGGTACATAGGTCATAAAAGGTTGAGAACCACTAGACTAGCAGAATGTACAATGAAGAACCAGGCCAGAACACATTAAGATACAGTCAGGATCATCATCATGTGCCATGCCGATAAGCGTTGGTGGTCATGTTTCGCTATCTCACACGATCACCAAAGTTGTGGATCAGCTCTGTGTTCTTGTCTCAACCATGCCACGTGGCCAAGCCATCCACATACTTACTTTTCTGCTTTCCCCTAGTTCTTTTCCTATTAATTTTGCCAGTTGTCACCAAGTTCTCTAGTTTATTTCTTTTCATAATGTGCCTAAAATTTGCTGTCTGTATCTAATTTCTCCAGTCAGTTTATGGTTTTCATTTGCTTCTTATAGGACTTACTCATTGGTTTTTCTATCAATCCACGGCATTTGTGCATTTTCCTCAAAAACCACATTTTCACTGCCATTAGATGTTTTTCAGCTTATTTGATGTTTCACATCCATACAAAAGTACAGGTTCTATGTGGTATTTCAACACTCTCTTTCTCGTTGGAACTGACATCTTTTTATTGTTCACTGTAGAGGTCAGCATGGCTAAATGGATGTGAGCACACACTCTTACTCTTCCGATGTGTTGATGTCCAGATAGTGGGTTCAACTAAATGTTGACTTTTCGACTTTGACTTGGGTACATAAATTACAAGTACCTCAGAAGTCAGAATTATTTCACCTGATGGCGAAGGACACTGGTAATAAGGAAAGCTAATCCACATACAAAAATCAGTCCAGTGCACAAGAAGTAGTACGCAGCACGTATATGGGCTACACTTGAGTCCAAAGTGAACTAACACATAAAAACAATTGGTCAATATGTTTTCCAACTGGCAAATATCTCTAATAGCCAGGATACAGCCTAGCCAAATGTACAATATGGGTAACACATCAAGATATAGTCAGGATAACCCTAACAGAATGTACAACACATCAAGGATAACCCTAACAGAATGTACAACACATCAAGATACAGCCACGATAACCCTAACAGAATGTACAACAACACATCAAGATACAGCCAGGATAACCCTAACAGAATGTACAACACATCAAGGATAACCCTAACAGAATGTACAACACATCAAGATACAGCCAGGATAACCCTAACAGAATGTACAACACATATAACCCTAACAGAATGTACAACACATCAAGGATAACCCTAACAGAATGTACAACAACACATCAAGATACAGCCAGGATAACCCTAACAGAATGTACAACACATCAAGGATAACCCTAACAGAATGTACAACACATCAAGGATAACCCTAACAGAATGTACAACACATCAAGATACAGCCACGATAACCCTAACAGAATGTACAACAACACATCAAGATACAGCCAGGATAACCCTAACAGAATTGACAACACATCAAGGATAACCCTAACAGAATGTACAACACATCAAGGATAACCCTAACAGAATGTGCAACACATCAAGATACAGAAATGATAACAGAAGGTATAATGAAGACTAAGGCCAGAAATTGTTAGAGATCCAAATCTATCGATGTTCACTGCTGATATGGCACATGATGATGATGTCACAGAGAAAAAGTAGAACAAACACTTAACATTTCAAGTATAATATTTAAAGTACGACAAAGATCAGGTAAAGTAGTATTAAAGACATGTAAAGGTTAATAGAAGGTAGTTTGAAAAAAAAAATTATTTGAAGTAGTCTAAATATTTAACAATAAACCAATCAAGTTTTTTTCCCCATGACTTTAATAGGAGGGGGAAGGGGAAGCATTCAACACACTACAATAAAATTTTTTGAAGTTTACAATCTCATACTTTCTGCAGTCAAGTGTACAAAAACAGTGCGAAGATACAATCTCATACTTTCTGCAGTCAAGTGTACAAGAACAGTGCGAAGATACAATCATACATAAGACCAATCAACACTGCAGAACGTCAGCTCCGTTATTCAATGCTAGAAACATAAGACATTGAAAGAAAATGGCATCATACAGCTTGACAACAAAACAATTGTAATAACAACTGAATGGAAAAAAAACAGCTCTGCAACTAAACTCTAAGTAGTCAATTTCTGTCATAGACACTTTTTGGAGCAGCAGGCAGTTGAGTGGTTAGAGTGCCAACCTCTCACATCAGGAGAGATGCTTTTTCAACCCAAGTGAGGTGTAGGCTTTTAAAATTAAACTTGAGGTAAGAAAACACCTGGCTTGTACACTACAAGGCATCAACAAAGGCAAGTGGTTTTTATATCTGTCTCCACAATTTTCTGAGAGACACCAGCAATGGTAATTCAACAACCATAATGATTTGATTTTAAAAACCAGACAGCTGTCAGCATAATGCTCCATTTGATGTCTAATATTCCAAAAGTGTTAGTTCAGTGTTAGACTGACTATATGTTGGATAAATACAACGCTTGTTTCAATTAGTGATTTTTATTTTAACCCCTTTTCCAGAATGACTTACCTATAATCATTTCAGATTTAATATTGTCCATGTGAGAGATCTTTGGCAAAGCCTACCCTCTAATGTATCTCGACCATTGTGTCAGTGTTACAATCAATATTTGTCGCGCCTGCAAACTACAGAATACAACATCATTAGCAAAAACAAAATAATGATTGCAGAAAAAGAAGTGAGAAATAATGATAAAAAAATGAGGATAATAAAAATGGAGCAGGCTTGAAACAAGAATAATTTTTAAGCATGTGGAAAGCTGAAATGTAAAACTCATAAATGAGAGTGAGTCATTCTGGTTCTCCTCTCTCACAACACTCTTGTCCAACAAATCTGTGCAGTCAATGTAAAGACTGAGTAAATGAAGGAGACACCATACAACAAGCAGCATAACAACTGACTCTTCAACAGGCATCAACTATTACTTCACTCTGTACAGCTGATGTCTTGTGTGTGTGAGGCAAATAATTCTCCAAAGAAGTTCCACAAAGTTACCGACTTCCAGAAGAATAAAGTGTTATTTTGCTCTCTATGATAAATGCCTTTAGCGTTGCCTACCAATATGTCTGATTTTAAGCAACATACATGTCATATTTCACACTGACTTCCAAATACATAAAGTGTTATTTTACCCTGCACATTAAGTATCCTTTGTGTGTGTTAAAAGCATAAATGTCCTTCATGTGTGCTAAAATATGTCTGCTATCAGATTGTATAAATGTTACATTTCACATGAACTTTTAGATACACAAAGTGTTATTTTATCCTGTCCAGTAAGTGACCTTTGTGTGTGCTAAAATATGTCTGCCATTAGGCTGTATAAATGTTACATTTCACACAAACTTTTAGACACACAAAGTGTTATTTTACCCTGTCCAGTAAGTGTCCTTTGTGTGTGCTAAAATATGTCTGCTATTAGGCTGTATAAATGTTACATTTCACACAAACTTTTAGACACACAGTGTTATTTTACCCTGTCCAGTAAGTGTCCTCTGTGTGTGCTAAAATATGTCTGCTATTAGACAGCAAACATGTTATATTTCACACTAACTTCTAGAAGCATAGAGTGTTATTTTACCCTGTACAAAAAGCTTCTTTTATGCCTGCTACAAATATTTCTCTTATTAAGCAATATAAATGTTATATCACACTGGCTTTAACACTATATTTATCTTATTAGGCAATATAAAAGTTATACCACATGCTGATTTTAGCACTCATAGATTACATTTATCATATACAGCAAAACTCTTATGTGTTTGCAACAAATATCTCTCAAATTAAGCAGTACAAATGTTACATTTCATAATGACTTCAACAATCACAAAATAACAGATCAGAATATGTCTTAGAGAACAGTAGCTTTGTAAAGATCTCCATGTTGTGGCATCTGTGATGGAGGTATTTTTAAAGCAGACTCATTAAAATCTGGAATATTCTAACATTTTATGACATCTCATCCTTCTTCTTCTTCCTCTTCTTCTGCTTCTTCTTCTTCTTCTATCATGGTACTGGAAACTGACATGCTCTCCAGTGAGACAATTGTACACAGGCATACCTGCTGCTATTGTGACAAACTCAGTTTCCAGCAGCTTAGATTTTCAGTCTTTTCATTAATTGCTAAAATATACCCACAGAACGACAATGGTGATGCTATTTTATCAAAACAAGATGTTCCTTACAGGAGGTAGGTCAGTAAAACCAAAACTTTATCAGTTCAATTGCAGTACACAGACAATGAGCAATAAGAAACAACAGATATAAAGATGGTTAGCTTCACCTAACATAATCACAACACATGGAGACAGTTGTGGCCACAAGTCTTCAATAGCAAACACAACTAAAATCAACAGAGAGAAACAGAGATAAAAAATAATTACATGAACATTTATATTTGTTTACAACTCAGGATCGGCCAGACAGATATTGTTCTGATATGTGACTGATTCAATGTCTTCAGTTATATTGTACACTTGTATATACAACTGATTCAATGTCTTTAGTTATATTGTACACTTGTACATACAACTTCTTCTGTCCTCTAGCCTTCAATGAGGCAAGAGGCCCTCAACCAAGCCACACAGAGCCTTCCTATCTTGTGCTATCTCCTGCAACTTCCTCCATATCCCTCCCAATATTATTCCTCTCTGTCCATGTATTGTTAGGTCTCCTGCCATTTCATTTGCCTGCTGTGACACATATTCTGTTATGCCTGAATGTAATTACTTTATTTAATTGCTGTGACACATATTCTGTTATGCCTGAATGTAATTACTTTATTTAATTGCTGTGACACATATTCTGTTATGCCTGAATGTAATTACTTTAGTGTCAGTAGTGCCTTGGGTTGTTGTGTTTATTTTGCTGATGATGGCTTGTCACCAATGTTATGTCATTCTGTAAATGTAAAACTGATCTTTCCCTTGCAAACAATAGGCTCCCTCTTCCACATTACTTCACTCCTCAGTGCAGTCAAAATCAATCCTAAATGTTCATATATATTTGTACAACACCGCTTGGACATAATTCTTGTGAGTGCATATCTGTATGTAAATAATCAACTTTCTCACTTAAAACTGGTTTGTGGAGAGTAACTTTTGGGGTCTGAAACAAATTGATCCGATTTACATCATTTTTGATGAAAAATTGGAGCCAATACTCAGAAAATTCAATATTCAGAATTCTCTCATGGAGTTATTAATTCTGAATATAGAGGTTCTGCTGTAATAACACTGTTATGAAGGGTGGTGTTCATGAGAAACATTTATAGCATGCTGTTTTGTTTTTATCTTTCAAAGACAATGCCTATGTCACCACTGAATTAAGAAATGTTGATGAGTGAACAGAAAGAAGAAATGTTGCAAGGGAAAAAAATGAGGTTGTTAGTCAGAGAGAAGATGGGGAAAAAGATGTGAGATAATTGCAGAAATGATCAACATCTATCTAGGGTAAAAGTGAACAGAGTAGCAGTGGTTGACTGGCTTCGTCTGCATCTGATCCTGCTGTTGGAAATCATCATGTTCTCAATCGTCCAATGCTGTCTCCACAATGAATGTACTATGGACTTCAGAGGTCATTGACTTGAGTCTTAATCATAGATTCAGCCAGGCTCTATCCTGATCACATCTGAATATTGTCTGCCTTTTTATGTGACTGGTGTTCTCTAGTTCTTCTGCGGTCAAGAAATATGGAGATGGATAACAAAATGGGCTGGGGTCTTTTATACTCTCCAGAAAGCATACATAAAATTCCTAGACAGAAAGCAGGATAGACATCGTGAGATAGCAGTAGGTGGTCAAAGAGTTCTTTATGTTGTGTGGCTTAAATATTGTCTGCCAACATTAACACTATCATGTTTCTTTCTGTTTACTTGTCTCTGTCTTTTTTTTTGGGGGGGGGGGGCATTTATTATGCTTATTTCACATGCTTAGTTATGAAACAAGTTTCACATGAAATAAAATGATCAGACTAGTTACATTTACCATCGCTGATAACAGTGGTGCAAACATTGTGTTTGAAATGTCATGTGTACACCAACACCTGACTTACAACAAGGTAAAAATCATTCATGACAGTGCACAATCTGAACTGTAAAGATAAGTCTCTTCATAGTAACAACAATGAAGTAGAGAATGAGGTATCTGATTCATGGTTAACTACCACAGGATGACTAGATATTGTACAATTCTGTGCATGTTTTTGTGCATGGTATATTTACAATAAGGACTCTACGTTGGAAATGCAAAAAAAGTCATAACTGTGACGGTGAGAGAAACACCTTCGCACCTGATATCCGTATATTAGTCAATCAGCTCCAGACAGAAGTTATATCTATGACTTGTCTATAGTTGGCTAACTACAATGATTCTCAAACTTACCAAACAATACATCTGAATGTCTCATTTTACATCAAATAAACATACAGAGTACAACGACAATTTTCATTTATGAAATCAGAGAGAGAACCCTGTTTCCATGCCATCCTGGTATACTGGGGATATGGTGATAAGCCGGGCCCATATTATCCTGGCTGGATGGGTCATGTCCTTAGTATTATACTAGCTGCCTTAGCTTGCAGAAGATTTTCTGGTACCATTTGATCACAGAAGATCCCGTTCTGAGGAGGACTGACCACAGGACCACCGAGCCAATCGAAGAGTGAACTAGGCACTAAACTTACACTAGCCAGTTCCTTGAACTTCAGAACTGCATACTAATTATTGGCTGCACGAATGAATGAATGAATGAATGAATGAAGTACAAAACAGTAGCTGTGTTCTCAACATATCACAATTAGTTACAAAATGGTGGCCAATTATTAGTCAGAGATGTCTTTGACTTGAGTAACTGTTATTTCAAGGTGTTCATGACTACTTTTAAACATTGGATGAACCTGTTGTGAGCATGTGAAGTGTTATGACCACCAATTTTCTAGGACTGAGTGCACATAGGAACAGGTGGCCAGTCTTTCCCCCTTGAAGCCAGTGAGAGCTGGCATCGAAGCCTTGTCCGACCACGTTCGTGTCATTGTCAGTTAGTGTGATATCCTAACCATTACACCAACATGCATGCTGACTTCTTATTTAACTGCTTGCTAACTCTGACTTGTTTGATATATTTTATTTCTGTTAGTTTCCTTTTTGTTATTGTTTCCCCACATTGTTATGTACAGTGATAAATACAATCTATCATTCGTCTTTTGGCTATGGTTTGGCAGTGAGCTCATTTGTTGTGCCATTACAATCTATCATTCATCTTTTGGCCATGATTTTTCAGTGAGCTCATTTGTTGTGCCATTACAATCTATCATTCGTTTTTTGGCTATGGTTTGTCAGTGAGCTCATTTGTTGTGCCATTACAATCTATCATTTGTTTTTCGGCTATGCTTTGTCAGTGAGCTCATTTGTTGTGCCATTACAATCTATCATTCGTCTTTTGGCTATGGTTTGTCAGTGAGCTCATTTGTTGTGCCATAAGCGTATAACACTGCCCATTTCATGCTTGCTTCCTGTCTTCTTTGCTGAACTGCTGCTATTTTATTAATTATTTACACTCTTTTCAGTCTCTTGAAGAAATTACTTCTTAAACATACTTCTTCTTCGTTCATCCGGAGTTTTTTTTCGGATGTGATTGCGTTGTGCCTGTTTACAGCAGAGCTGCGTTCTTGCGCCGTTAGGCCGACACATCCGACTTCTGCGGGCATTTGTTGACCGGGTTAACCTTCCCGGGGCTTCTTAAACATACAATGGTATCGTCTCAACTACCTCAATTTTGTATTAAATATAACACAAGGACTGTGAAAATAAAACAATTAAAAGAGACATATAATATTCAAAATAGCAAAGGCAATGGTAATTAAAAAACACATATAGAAGTCGTACTCCGTCAGGTTTTGCAAAAAACTAATATACCCTGATAAATTTAAAGACCCCAAACAGGCACATCAAACATCACTTTCACATTACATTCTTATCTCTTAACATTATAAACACCCAGTCACACATTCCATTCTCACATCTAGACATTAGATGTTTCATTTCATGTTTCATCAGTCTGTTTCATATCTAGGTATAAGAACCCCTCAGTCTGTTTCATATTCCATTGTGATATTTAGGAACCCCTGAATCAATTCCACATTCTGCTCTCATATCTAGACATTTTAACCTTCCAGTCAGTTAACATTCCATTCTCATATCTATGCATCAGAACACCTCAATCAATTCCACATTCTGCTCTCAAACCTAGACATTTTAACCCTCCAATCATTTAACATGCCATTCTCATATCTAGTGTACCTAGTCAGTAGAACCCCTCACTCAATGTCACATTCCACTCTTGCATCTAGGCAGCAGAAACCACCCAGAAAACAAAATTGGTTACTCTAAGGTACTGACAATCTGTATGGTTGAATACACATGGAAAACAGGTTTAAAAATGACCACATTGTCAACAAATTGTGCAAAATGTAGTCTACAGAAACCTGCAAACATTGTCAACATTTACTCATACACCTTCTCTGTTTGCATATTTATTATCACATCTGCTGGTGCAACACAAGGTGAACTGATATGCTGAATATTTTCCACAAAATCATATGACAGAAAACATGTCACTCCCACGTGGTGACAGAAAACATGTCACACCCACGTGGTGACAGAAAACATGTCACACCCACATGATGACAGAAAACATGTCACACCCACGTGGTGACAGAAAACATGTCACACCCACGTGGTGACAGAAAACATGTCACACCCACATGATGACAGAAAACATGTCACACCCACGTGGTGACAGAAAACATGTCACACAGGGTAGCAGAAAACATGTCACATCAACATGGTGACAGAAAACATGTCACACACACATGGTAGCAGAAAACATGCCACATCAACATGGTGACAGAAAGCATGTCACACCCACATGGTGACAGAAAACATGTCATACCCATGTGGTGACAGAAAACATGTCACACCCGTGTGGTGATAGAAAACACATTATCAACATGAACTCATCTAGGGACAGTGTATGGCAACAAATTGATCAATATAATTGCAAGTGAATGGCTGCTTCAAGCTGAAGTAACATTGTCAAATCAAGAAATATATTACACGAAAGTGGTGGTGAGATTTCTGATGTGGTGCAGATCTTGAATGGTCAAATTACCAAAAAAAAATTACTTTCGCATCTTCAGATTTTGATGATGATTATACATGTGGCTAGCATATTGTTCATGTGTTAAATGAAGACTAGTAGACAGGTTGGGTCATATGTGGGGATAGTGGACATTTCAATGTTGAGACATTAGACTACATAAATCTTGCATTGAAACTTGGTGAACTAATGACATATGACCAGGTGCCTGCCATACATACACATCAATGCACACTTTCATATTGAGACATTTCACTGCATAAAATCTTCAAATACTTTTGTTAACATATATACAATCTATGCACACTTTATCTTTGAGATATTCAATTACACAAATTTCCAACATACTTTTTTTTAACATATATGCAACCTATGACCACTTTATTTTTGAGATATTCAACTGCACAAATTTCCAACATACTTTTTGTATCATATCAAATCTATGACCACTTAATTTTTTTTAGATATTTAATTATACAAATTTCCAACACACTTTTTGTATAATATATGCAACCTATGACCACTTTATTTTTCAGATACTCAACTGCACAAATTTCCAACATACTTTTTGTATCATGTCAAATCTATGACCACTTTATTTTTCAGATACTCAACTGCACAAATTTCCAACATAATTTTTGTATCATATCAAATATATGACCACTTAATCAATGAGATAATCAACTACACATTTCTTCAACATCATCATGTGCCTTGCCTGCTGGCATAGATATTCATGTCTCTCCACAGATCTCGGTCCTTGGTCCTCTGGATCAACTCTGTTGATGACATTCCTCCATGCCACCATCTCAGTCCATCCAGCATAATTTCTCTTGGTCTGCCTCTGCCCCCTTTCCCATTGATCTTTCCAGTTGTCATGATATTCTGTAATGCCTCTATTCTCATCATATGATCAAAGTATGCTGTTTGTCTCTTTCATATAACTTTATACAATGTTCTAGTTTCATTATCCTCTTCCAGGCAATCACTGTAGTTACTCAGGCACTACAAGGTATTCCCAACAATCGTCTCACAAACCACATCTCTGTTGCTTCTAAGCTTTTCCTAATGTGTTTATTAACGTCCCATTAATCTTCAACATACTTTTAAAACAATCACGGATGGAATCAGGTGCTGCATTAGCACGCTGGCTAGAATACTTGCCCACCAGCCCTGTGGCTATGTGTTTGAATCCTCCCCCAGTTCTGAAACAAGTAACTTGGGTTCCCAGTCATCCCAGCCTAAAATGGGTACCAACCAATGTCCTGGCAAGTGGAGGTGGTCAGCACATGACCAATGAGCTGGTCTGTCTATACAAGCACATCAGCTAGTGAGTGCCACCTGGTCTGTCTATACAAGTACATCAGCTAGTGAGTGCCACCTGGTCTGTCTATACAAGCACATCAGCCAGCTGGTCTGTCTATACAAGCATATCAGCCAGTGAGTGCCAGGTGGTCTGTCTATACAAGCACATCAGCCAGTGAGTGCCACCTGGTCTGTCTATACAAGCACATCAGCCAGTGAGTGCCACCTGGTCTGTCTATACAAGCACATCAGCTAGTGAGTGCCACCTGGTCTGTCTATACAAGCACATCAGCCAGTGAGTGCCAGCTGGTCTGTCTATACAAGCACATCAGCTAGTGAGTGCCACCTGGTCTGTCTATACAAGCACATCAGCCACCTGGTCTGTCTATACAAGCACATCAGCTAGTGAGTGCCACCTGGTCTGTCTATACAAGCACATCAGCCAGTGAGTGCCAGGTGGTCTGTCTATACAAGCACATCAGCCAGTGAGTGACAGGTGGTCTGTCTATACAAGCACATCAGCCAGTGAGTGCCACCTGGTCTGTCTATACAAGCACATCAGCTAGTGAGTGCCACCTGGTCTGTCTATACAAGCACATCAGCCAGTGAGTGCCAGGTGGTCTGTCTATAGAAGCACATCAGCCAGTGAGTGCCACCTGGTCTGTCTATACAAGCACATCAGCCAGCTGGTCTGTCTATACAAGCACATCAGCTAGTGAGTGCCACCTGGTCTGTCTATACAAGCACATCAGCCAGCTGGTCTGTCTATACAAGCACATCAGCCAGTGAGTGCCAGCTGGTCTGTCTATACAAGCACATCAGCTAGTGAGTGCCACCTGGTCTGTCTATACAAGCACATCAGCCACCTGGTCTGTCTATACAAGCACATCAGCTAGTGAGTGCCACCTGGTCTGTCTATACAAGCACATCAGCCAGTGAGTGCCAGGTGGTCTGTCTATACAAGCACATCAGCCAGTGAGTGCCAGGTGGTCTGTCTATACAAGCACATCAGCCAGTGAGTGCCACCTGGTCTGTCTATACAAGCACATCAGCTAGTGAGTGCCACCTGGTCTGTCTATACAAGCACATCAGCCAGTGAGTGCCAGGTGGTCTGTCTGTACAAACACATCAGCCAGTGAGTGCCAGGTGGTCTGTCTATACAAGCACATCAGCCAGGTGGTCTGTCTATACAAGCACATCAGCCAGTGTGTGCCACCTGGTCTGTCTATACAAGCAGTGAGTTGCCCCTAGATCCTCAATATGCGTCCTATAGCTGTATGTATATATGGGATCTATTCACACTTTGATGTTGAAACATTTGACTGTAGGAAGCTTCAAGTGAAACTTGATGAACTAATCACATGTGATTGTCTGTACACAACACTTATTGATGTGGAATCATGTTGAAAACTAATCATGACATCAACAGCAAATGTCACAGCAACACAAGAAATATAAAAACTGATAACTATTTTGACAACATAAAGTTACAATGAGAATACAAAACCAATATTATTTGGAAAAAATGAGATATGTAACAATATGTTTAAAATGTCAATAGAAATAGCCTATATGTATCAAATGTCAATAGAAATAGCCTATATGTATCATGTAGCAGGCCCTCTGCAGAATGTGGCTCCCCTGATGGGGAACCCTGAAATGATTCTCAATCCTTCCCCACTACCACTGCTTCGGGCATTCGTAGGCCCAAGTTGTCTTCAGCTTCATGCTGGTCAGTTGCTGTCTCTTCTTCTTTCCCACTACCACTGCTTTGGGCATTCATAGGCCCAAGTTGTCTTCAGCGTCCTGTTTTCAGCTTCATGCTGGGCAACCTCCATCTTTTCTTCCAGGAACCATGCCATTTATCACTGTTCTTTCACTGTGGTGTTTAATATGGCAAAAGTATTTCCGTTTGAAATAAACCGTAGCAAACAAAATGTTAAAGCAGTGAAAATTTACTCCACAGGAACCTAGTCTGCCACTCATGACATTCTCAGACCTCTATAGAAGCAAATCTGAACGGACAAGAAAGCACACATTTCATGTTCACATACAGAAGTGGAATTGTAGGTAGTGGAGCTGCAGTTCCTTTGCAAATGTGTGGCATGGATAAAGTGTGTGTGTGTGGTGTGGTGTGCGTACACATATCTATGCACATGTGCATGCCGTGTGTGTGTTTGTAATGATAGGTAGGTATGTATGTAATATACACATACATATATATGCATGTGTTCACATACCCACTAGAAAACTTGTATTACAACTCCTATACACTGTTGACAAATATAATGTGAAAAACCAATTAAAAATGTAACAATGAAAATTGAGTGTTGAAATGTTACTTTGACCAAGACCAAATATTCAGTTAGTAATGATCTATTACAGCACCAAACAATTGAAAGCACAATTCAGTAGCAATGTGAACCTAAAGAGAAATTCACGGAAAAAGAAGTGTTAAACACACAAACTAACTGGAATCAACAAATATTTTCACATTAACTAATTTAAGTTAAATAAAATAAATAATACATTACAGTCTAAAAGAAATATTTTTTCTGAAATGAAAGAAGAATCAGATAAGTAACAAAATCACTGTGTATGTATATATATATATATTGTCTGCGTAGTTATATTTCAAAGGGATTTTCCTCTCCTGATTAAAAATACCAGGGTAATTTTCAAACAACATAATCGATGTAACTCTATCAGTATTTTTCGGCTTGTTGTACTCTATGTCAAAATGATACTGATATATTATTAATATCATATAGCAACTGTACTTTTTTCTCCTTTCAAGTGCTAGAGGGTTCATAATGGCGATGACACCTTTTCTCTGAAACAATGTGTTTCAATATGTGTTAACCAATACTGGTAGCAATATTTAAAAGACTCACAATTTCTCAAGAGAAATATTTGTATTACAGTGCATAAATATACATGAAGAACCTTTTTTTTCTTAAAATGAGATTGCTATTTCAACAGATTTCTCTCTGTGACTGCCCCACTGATAGCAAATGAAAACTGGACCTTTTCAGACATACATTCATACACACTTGAAACTCTGGGTCTATTCATACATTCATTCATTTATATTAAATGGGTCTATTCATACATTCATTCATTTTTACTGAAAACTCTGGGTCTATTCACAAATTTATACTGAAAACTCTGGGTCTATTCAGATATACATTAATTTATACTGGAAACTCTGGGTCTATTCATACATACACTCATTTATACTGGAAACTCTGGGTCTATTCACACATTCACTCATTTATACTGGAAACATTGGGTCTATTCATACATACACTCAGATTTACTGGAAACTTTGGGTCTATTCATACATACATTCATTTATACTGGAAACTCTGGGTCTATTCATACATTCATTCATTTCTACTATAAAAACTGGGCCTTTTCATACATTCATTCATTTCTACTGTAAAAACTGGGCCTATTCATACATTCATTCATTTCTACTGTAAAAACTGGGCCTATTCATACATTCATTCATTTCTACTGTAAAAACTGGGCCTATTCATACATTCATTCATTTCTACTGTAAAAACTGGGCCTATTCATACATTCATTCATTTCTACTGTAAAAACTGGGCCTATTCATACATTCATTCATTTCTACTGTAAAAACTGGGCCTATTCATACATACATTCATTTCTACTGTAAAAACTGGGCCTATTCATACATTCATTCATTTCTACTGTAAAAACTGGGCCTATTCATACATTCATTCATTTCTACTGTAAAAACTGGGCCTATTCATACATTCATTCATTTCTACTGTAAAAACTGGGCCTATTCATACATTCATTCATTTCTACTGTAAACACTGGGCCTATTCATACATTCATTCATTTCTACTGTAAAAACTAGGCCTATTCATACATTCAATCATGTCTACTGTAAAAACTGGGCCTATTCATACATTCATTCATTTCTACTGTAAACACTGGGCCTATTCATACATTCATTCATTTCTACTGTAAACACTGGGCCTATTCATATTCATTCATTTCTACTGTAAAAACTGGGCCTATTCATACATTCAACCATGTCTACTGTAAAAACTGGGCCTATTCATACATACACATATACACTGGAAATTCTGTGCCTGTTTGTACACAGACGGATAAACATACTTTGTGCTTATGAAATCCCCATTGCTAGGTCAGTATTAAAAGTAAACATTATACGTACAAGATTTTGATAATATTTATATTAAGATCCATAAGCATCTATGCCTGTAGATGATAACATAAATGATTTCAAAACAGTATGTTTCACATTTATTTTTAATAACACTGTGACACATCGAGCCATATTTCCCAACATTGTTGAGCCATTTATAGATATGTGAGACATGGGCTCATATTTGGACAAAAATAAAATCATCAAAATTTAGCATGTAACAATGTTCATTAATGCGAGCACACACACACACAAATCCAGGAAAGCAATGAAGAAAACTGCTGTCTGTACAACAAAACAATTACAAGGTAAAGCAAAGAAATTGAATGAAATAAATATAACACACAAAACATTGAGATGTAAGTCCCAAAATCATGAGATCTGAAGAATATAAGACTAGTACCACATTAGTCAAAAAGTAAATCAGTGGAAACTTTACAAAGCAAGAATGAACTAAAACATACAGCTATTTTGATTACAATGAAGCATACTTGAATCCTAGTTTAATTAACAATGTGGCTTTGAACTTTGATATACATGTTATGTTATTTTCAAGAGTGAATGGACCCATTCTCTCTATGTTGTGTAAACACCTGTAGCCAACAACAGAGCTAGCAGCACTGCACCCAGGACTGTGTACCAGAGACAACAACTACAGATCCACAAGCAAACAATCTGGAAATATACCCTATATCTCTCTAAGGTACTGGTGAGTTTACAAAATGCCAGCATGGTTTCTATTTAATGAAGGGAAACACCCAAGTTTATTTTCTTGTGGTGTAGGAGAGGCAACATACAAGAGAGCAGCAAATACAATTCAGGGAACTGCCAGAACAAGGGCTTAACTTGGACACTCACTTGCCCTGATAGCCAGAATTTACTGCCAAAGGTGGACATCATAAATCACCATTTTGAATGTGAAAGTTGAGGAGAGGGCATCAAAAATCTGGAATGAAGTACTGAGAAGTTCAGACATGTCTTCAGGCTAAATAACCTCACATGGCATTCTATACTGATCAACCAATTTCCCACATACACATAACCTCACATGGCATTCTATACTGATCAACCAATTTCCCACATAACCTCACATGGCATTCTATACTGATAAACCAATTTCCCACATACACATAACCTCACATGGCATTCTATACTGATCAACCAATTTCCCACATACACATAACCTCACATGGCATTCTATACTGATCAACCAATTTCCCATATACACATAACCTCACATGGCATTCTATACTGATCAACCAATTTCCCACAAACACATAGAGCCAGCGGTCAATTACCCTATAAACCTGAAGCTATTAACATATTAAAAACTGTACGCATCAATCTACCTAGCTCTCAAATCTAGTAACGTCCGATCCAAGCAAGAAAACTGCATATTCTCAAACCAGAAAACAAGCTTTCAGGTAAACTACAAACTTCCAGATATATTAACACCTGTACATTCTCCAATCAGCCAAGCATGTATTCAAACAAGCCAGAAACCAGCAAATGTAAACTGAATTCTGATAGATTCACACGCCATTCAATACAACTGTCAACAGACAAGGCCTATACACAGGGCTAGATTACTTGGGAAAGAAACCTCAGCTGATCTATAACTGCTAAATGTGACAATCCAATGACTATGTTCTCATGATAACACATTTAGCTTTGAAGTCTCTCACAAGGCACATTTGAAAAATGTGTTACATACAAGAAATTTTCACAACGAAGAACAAAATGAAACATAATACCTAAAACATAACACAAACTGAAAAATACAAGTAAAGTATAATTCATTACATAGGCGTAATTACAGCAAATAACGTGTCTTTTACTAGAAAAACAGAATTCTTCATGTGCTATGTAATGCACAAACCAGTCTCAAAAAACATGTCAAGAATTCTGATCAGGCATCATGCCAAGAACATGTGGACATGGGGAAGAAGGTGACTATTTTATAAGTGCAAGCCTCTGGCAAATGGTATCTGTCAAAGATGTGACAAGCTTCCACCCTGAGTTATGTCAGTAAGTATTACTTCACTGTGTCACAAGTTTGTTTCAGCATTCTACCTATCATATATGTGACAAGCTTCCACCTTGAGTTATGTCAGTAAGCATGACTTCACTGTGTCACAAATTTGTTTCAGAACTCTCACAAATGTTACAACCTTCCACCCTGAGCTACATCAGTATGCATGACTTCACTGTGTCACAAGTTTCAGAACTACCTATCATACATGTTTCAAGCTTCCACCCTGAGTTATGTCAGTAAGCATGACTTCACTGTGTCACAAATTTGTTTCAGAACTCTCACAAATGTTACAACCTTCCACCCTGAGCTACATCAGTATGCATGACTTCACTGTGTCACAAGTTTGTTTCTGAATTCTACATATCATACATGTGACAAGTTTCCAACCTGAGTTACATCAGTAAGTATGACTTCACTGTGTCACAAGTTTGTACGTTTGTTTCAGAACTCTCTTATAGTTGTTAAACCTATCACCCTGAGATATATCAGTAATCATGATTTCATTGTGTCACAAGTTTATGTCACATTTATAAGTCTTCCACATACTTATGTAAACAAATTGCAATGTCAATAATTGATTACATTTCTATAATTGATGTGAAGCATTTATTGCTTATCAACTCTGTCTAAATTACTGCAACCATAGAACTGTGATACAACTCTCTATTGATGCTGGTGGTGGTACTAGTAGTAGTAGTAGTAGTAGTAGTAGTAGTTGTAGTAGTAGTAGTAATAGTAGTAGTAGTAGTAGTAATAGTTGTTGTTGTTGTTGTTGTAGTAGAATAGTAAAGCTCTTTTATGTAATAATAAAGTGTCATGGAAACATGGTGGTACGCCTACATTTTCCAGTGACCAGTGGAACATAAGTATACATGTGGCGAGCATTACACTGGCTAATTTTGTTGCTCCCTAATAATGTCTAGAGGCAAGGTTGACCACATGGCTGCACTGGTTGAAACAAAAAAACTCCTGTGACTATTATGGATCAGAACCCAGACCAGTCTGTTAGGATGTTAGTGCACTAACCATAATGCTATAACACCCCCTAAAGCTGTAACTATATATTTTGCCTGTCCTAAGGACATTAAAAACATGGATGTCAGCATGACTAAAGGATAAGTGCTCTTGTTCTTAAATATGACTCAGCCAGTACATAGCAGATAACTGATTTAAAAACATCTACAACTATCATAATTCTAAGGTCACAACAATCAAACATTTCACCTGCCACATGACTTATCTGGAATCTTCCTAATCAGGCATACCAAAAGTGGGAGATGTCAACATATTACAGACAACATGACTGGTAACTGATGATCATGAACAAAATCCCTGAAACATAGTTGTAGCAATAGACGACAATAAGAAAGATCACTCAGAATGTACCAAAAAAGTCTGTCTCATTTAACCACAGCAGTCGCTCTACATCCATGCTGGCAAGCACACATGTACATACCTGCTGGCAAGCACACATCTACATCCCTGCTGGCAAGCACACATCTACATCCATGCTGGCAAGCACACATGTATATTAAGTAACATCAAAGTAACCTTATTTGCTAATTTGCATATCGTGTGATCAGTATCAAACCAGCCACACTACCTAGGGGAATAAATTGTGACGCCAGTTTTATGAGGGAGGGTTGATGTAAAGTCATGTGATGACAACAAACCCTGCCTCATGGGGTGTTTGAACTCAGGACCACCAGATGATGACATAAACAGTAATCTTGTATAGCTCTCTCTCTCTCTATCAGGCACACAGACCTGCAGGCAGACCTGTGGTGGAGTGACGGAGGTATAACATATGCCACTAACTGATGACTCAAGCAAACTTGGTACGACTAAGTGTCCCTGGTATACATCTTCATAGGATGAAGAAACAACTGCTTCCCCATGGAGAAGAACACGGAGACATGGCCTGAAGTGAATAACCAAGGTGGTGGCATGTCAAAATGAATTTGCATATCTGAATTGTGTTCTAGTGTATGTGTTTAATAGACCTGTGTGCACGACTCTAGTGTGTCAACAAGACAGCTTACTTCCTCATCTGATGTCAGCGACCCATGACTCTTCAATCCTCCCTGTCCTCATATTTTGAGGGAAAAAACTGGTGCTGCTAATATTATTGTTTGCTGTCTAGCTGTTTAAGCTTTCCACATACTTCTTTTTCTGCCTCTCTTGCCTGGTATTTTATCTCATATAGCGAATCTCTCTATTCTACATAATAATGAGAGAAATCAAGAGAAACAAGGAACACAAATTGGAGATTATAATATAAACAATCTACACTATGCAGACAACACAATATTGATGGTGGGAAATGCTAAAGATCTACAACTTATGGACATTGTAGTAACAGAGGGTGCAAAAGGGGGGGGGGGGGCCTCTCCTTGAATATCAAGAAAACAGAAAAAGGTTATATCAAAGAAAAAGGTGACACCAAAATGTGAGGTAATACATGCCTATTGTTGTATCCCATACATTTCATTTGTCTTTTCCTGAATAGGTTTCATGAGTGATCTTGTAACACTGGCAGCTCTCAGTATGTCAGTGCTTATTTTCTTGTATGTCCATAGTATTCTCAACATTCTGATAAAAAGGGTACCACTAAAATAAAATTAAACACTATGTCACATTGGTAGCATGAAGCCACCTATCACACATGATGGTGTGGTTTTCATGTCCACCTGACACAACAGTTACTAGGCTTGCTCTCAGCTTACAATATGAACACATGGGAATACACCACTTGAACTGAACCAATGTACCATATGGAAATTAACTTGAAACCAGCCACCATTTGGGAATATATAACATGGGGTAGTGAGACTGGATGCTTATCTTCTCAGATAAGGATGGCCATGGGAATATACAACATGAAGCAGGTAATGAACTCTGGGGTAGGGAGACTGGATACCTATTTTCTTAGACAAGGGCGGAACTGAATGCAAGTTGGGTGTGCTAAAAATCTCTGTTGGAAATTGCTAAGACAATGCCATAACAAATTTGTTAGCGAAAAACCTTACCCTCGGGTGGACAGAATCCAATGTGTTGGATGCAGTCTGTCTAGAAAACGTTAACTGTCTACAAATGCTTGCTAAAGTTGGACACACAGGCTTCTGAGTTAAAGAGTTGCTTAACTACGTGTGTTTCATTTCCCTCAGGACATTCCCATACATGTTAGTACTCTTGTACAGTAGAGAAATTATGTGATGTTTGTACTCTTGGGCAGTAGAGAAGTTATGTGATGTTTGTACTCTTGGGCAGTAGAGAAGTTATGTGATGTTTGTACTCTTGGGCAGTAGAGAAGTTATGTGATGTTTGTACTCTTGGACAGTAGAGAAGTTATGTGGAAAGTAGAGAAGTTATGTGATGTTTGTACTCTTGGGCAGTAGAGAAGTTATGTGATGTTTGTACTCTTGGGCAGTAGAGAAGTTATGTGATGTTTGTACTCTTGGACAATAGAGAATTTATGTGATGTTTGTACTCTTGGACAATAGAGAAGTTGTGTGATGTTTGTACTCTTGTACAGCAGAAAGGTTATGTGATGTTTGTACTTTTGGACAGTAGAGATGTGATACTTAAAGGTCACCATTCAAAAACCTCTGCTACAAATGGCAATCATAAAGATGGTCAACAGATAAATACAAACAAGTCAGAATGAAACGTTTATTTCCTCAGCTCTGTATTCTTATACAAATTACATGAACTTGTTACTGCCACACTAAAGCAACACACCAACAGGAATTGTGTATATGCATGTCTCATTAAAAATTAATCTCTTTGTCAACATAAACAAGTGACATGAATTATGAAACATTTTTATATATCTACCTCTCCTCATAAACAGTTGTTGAATATGGGCACTGTTTCATGACTGAGATCAAAAACAAAAATAAGTGAATACATGCTGTTTATTTTCTTGTGATTTTTCTGTCACTGCTGCTTTAGAAATCCTAGTAATTAAAATTTATTGGTGCCATTAGCTACAACTTGATGCACTGCTCTGAAGACACTAAATTGACATATTCAACAATGAAACAGAACATACTAAGAACATTCTTAAATTGTTCTGTATTTTTTTTTAAAATACTGAATTCAAGAATCAACATCACTGTACTCAGAACATTTCCACACACATGCTCCATGCTCTAATTCAAAAGCCACCAAAGAAGTTCCATGCTGATTAATCCTGTAGCAATTTGATGAAAAGTTGGCCTGACTTTTCCTCATCACTGGAGTATAATCCAAACCCTCTACTTACTAACTTCTGAGCCAGTATTTCCAGATATGAATATCCCTTTTGAATCCATCTATTACCCAATCCCGCCATATTGGTAATGACTGTTGGCAAACATGTACTATTAAGTGTAAAGGGAAGTTGAAGTTAACAACCTAGAGTCTGATGTATTGCCTGGGCTGTGTTGAGTTTCTGTTTGGGAAGTACTCGTATACCCTGGACATAATCTACCCATCTGATTCTTGGTCTTACATCAGCTCTACAGTCACACCTTCTTCCGCTGTAGGCACAAAGAGGTAGCTGACTGAAGTTAATTCTCATAAGATGCCTGAAGCATACCGAGGTAAAAGTATGAGTTCATGCACATACACTGAAGTCATATATATTGTGGATAGGGTACTTTGTTAAACAAGCATTTAACAGTATTTTATATTCATTTGTGCGCATTCTTTTCAGAAAAACAAAAGTGAAATGACATAAAAATCCAGTAAGACGTAAAAGAACAGAAAATACTTAAAGAGGTCACTGCTAGATCATACATTATGTTATTCCGGTTCACAATGAGAATTCTTGAAGACAAAAAAAGTAGGCAATCAATGATAAGGTTGGTCAATAAACAGATCAATTAACCATGTATGCATACAAGCAAGCATACGCAGGATGTAGGAGTGTAGCACGAGCAGGCACTATTGGTGGGATATGATTAGGATGCTGGATAACCAGCCCAAGAGCTGACCAATCGCAGATCCAGCTGTACAGTCCTGATCTGGACAGCTATTAGAAGAGACATGATTATGTCACAAAAGAACAGTTACATTTCACTGTTGAACAGTGATACTTTCCCACTAAATATAAACAATCTTAATACGTAAACAGGAAGAGGAACATATGATTCTATATCTGTGGCACATTGTGTGGTGTTGTGCCCATATTTTCACCAACAACAGCACAGAGTGGGTGATTAGACCAGCTTCACGCTGGCCACTTGATCCCTGAGACAACTGTTCTGTAGCCATTCATTGATGTTGGGGTGACCATGATGCCAAATACAAGGATGCTTTTACACATCATGCCTTAAGACACACCGGGCCTGCAGAGCTAGACCCATACATTGTACAGAGCAACTGGCACCCAGTGAAATCTGTGATCAGTATCACACCAGGCGCCTTGACTTCCCAGGAAATCTTGCTACCCATCTTAGGCTGGGTTCACCTGGAATTTAGACATTCTAACTTGCCAAGCTATGGATTGAACCCATGACCACCGAGTCAGCAGATGAGTGATTGTCTAGCCACTATGCTAACAAGGCCCATAAATCCCGCTTGAGAGATAGGGAGTGGTTTAATTAAGTATTAACACCAGGCTGGCAGGCGTGGGCGGTCATGTTTTGCCATCTCACTTGATCACCAGATCAGCAGCTGTTAATATTTAATTTATTTAAACAATGCAGGTTTCGGAAATGAGACTTTAAAAACCATACACAGGGTTAAAAACATGATAGTATCGAAATGATCTCACTGTAAATTACAAACACAGGTGTGCCATGCATACATATGCAAACTATGTACTATTACTACTACTATGTACTCTGAAGAGTAGAGAATTTATGAAATGTTTGTACTCTTGGACAACAGAGAATTTATGAGATGTTTGTACTCTTGTACAGTAGAGAAGTTATGTGATGTTTGTACTCTTGTACTCTACTGATCTACATCAGGTTGATTTATGAACTATGCAATATGTTCCCATTGTCCAATAGGATCTGATGTTTCCACTGTCTAGCAGGAGCCAATCAAATGAAAACACAATTTGACCTCATTCCAGAGCACAACACATTTTATACTTTTTACTACAGGCCTCCAACATTTATTTTGTATTTAAAAAAATTCCTCCAAATGGGAAACACAAAAAATCCAGTGATCATGACTGTAAGCTAAAACAAAAATAAAACAGCAACAATGAACATAAGAGCTTTCAAGAGATGCAGCAAGTAAGCAGTGCCTAGATATAAAAACAGACAAGAAATAAAACAACAGACTAAACTTCACTCTTAAAAGAAAAGTAGCTTTTCCAATGATTAATCCGTGAGTGTTCTCTCTCTTCAGTTGTGTATTTTGTTCAACGTTAAGGCCGGTTACTTGCTTGTTGCTACATATGGTTATAAACAGAATATACTAGGATATGATACACAAAAATGAGAAAAATGTTACTGGCGATGCCACTGTCACAAACACCTTGAAATAATATCCCCTCCTCTCTCTTTTTAAGATTATAAAAACAAAAAAGGCAATAAACAAACCCAAACTTTTAAGCAGGCTAAATGAGGTATCATTTTTTTTGTTCTTCAATGAAAAAATCCAGCCTTAGAAAGCAGCAAGGTCTGGTCACTCTCCTCTACACAGGCAGGTGAGTGAGTAGTAAGTGAGCACCATGGTGTCCTTGTTGGAGCAGTTGAACAGATAAATCTCATGGCAGTCACTGCCTCAGTGGTGTGAAGTGTCAAGTCCCCGCATCTATTAGGTCGTGGTATGATAAGGCGAGAGACCATATCCCTTCTCGCTGTCTCTATAAGGCAGTTGATTCATTAGCATGCACACACCATGCTCTTGTGTCAGCAAAAGAAAAGTTATCTTGACTGAAGAACATGAACAGAATGCAATGTAAAATTTATGTCATACATATGACACAGGGAAACAGTAGTGTGACTATTCATCTGAAACATTCACTTGCTGCTCAAATCTAGTGTGACATAACTTGTCACTTGTGCACATGCTACTGTAGAGTGTGTGACGTGTAGTAAGCTCTAGGTCATGGATGTCTTTGAGATCGTAATTTGCATTTCCACACATGCATTCACATTCAGATCCAATCATTCTTTGAAGGACGATTCATAAATAACTAATAATTTCACTGTGACTTAAGTGACTTACAATAATTTCTAATACAATTCATCATCATCATCATCATCATCATCATCATCCAGCATCCACAATGTTGCCTGTCTTTTTCTGCTTGAGACAGCACTGCAGGCCTCCAATAACTGGTGTCTACATGCTTAGATACTGATGGAACTGCTTGTTCAGCCTCATCTTCTCTGACCCAGGATTTACCTTCAGGGTACCTTACAGGGCCATCTGCTAATATTACTGCAGAAACAAATATGGTGACTAGCAGACAGTTTTGTAAATAAACTGTGAAAACCAAAGCAGGCCATACATCCTAATATAAATGCATAAAGTAAAAAAGACAAGAAATTACCATGAATACTATGCACATAAAAATGGAAAATAAAATACTGGCTGTACAAAAAAAAAACAGTGTCACAAATAAAAACACAGAGAACTAGTTGCTTTTATAAAATAAAATTACAAAAAGTACAACAGAACAGACTTCCTAAAACATTCAAACACCAAAATTGTAAAGCAATAGTATTTCTCTAATGTTGATCAAAAGACAATTAGAGTATGGCAGCTGCTCCTGAATAATTCACATTGTTACAATAAATAGAGACCCAAAGTCACTCCCTTATATTGCACAAGCTAAAATAGAGAACAATAAATACTCCTTAATATTGCACAATAAAAAATTAACAATAATTATACAGTACAATTCGAAATGGAGATGGTGGATATTTTCTAGTATAACTGCAGAAGGCAAACAGTCAGGACAACTCTGTGCAACAGCCTGTGTGCTACCGGGGCCGTTAAGGGTACAAAAAATAATAACACTGTAACCTATTGTGCATGTCATAAGAGTTGACTCATGAAGGTTGACATGGGACAGACTACCCCATTCTGTAGAAAACTTCAGCTTTAAAATTCAACCAACCATGAACAAGCCTAAAGAAAAGGACAGACAAATAACACAGCTAACAAAAGATGAAAGAGGCTTTCCTCCTAGAAGAAGTATAATGTAATAAGGCGACAGCCACAAGGATCATGTACCACTGACTTAACTTTTCTTCATGAAAAATCTCCAATGTTAGGAGGCAATAATGGGAAAACACAGGCTTGGTGTAATGAGTGAAAATAAAGAATTATTCACAAATTTTTGTGCAATGAATTAATTTGTCATAGAAGGAAGTGATTTTCCACTTGAAAGAATACATAAAGCAATGTTTGGGTTGTCTGACCGCAATACAGAACATTAAATTGATCATACCTGTGTCATCAAGAAATTTAGAACAGCTCTCAATGTTGTTAGTTTTTAGAGTAGCAGATGTAGGTTCAGATAACCATTTGCTGACTAGAAAAATAAAGTTGAAACTCAAAAGATACATAACATCTTATAAATATGGAAATCAACACAATGTTGGATATCTCAGAAATCAAGAAACTACAGAACACTTTATAGTCAGTCTCTAATAAGTACCATGTCCTGCAACAATTTGTAGGCAAGTGAATACAGAAAACTACTGGCAGCAGATTAAAAGCATCTGCAACAAATCGTGTATAAAAGTCTTGGAAAATGGGAATGAAAACAGGAAGCATGCATTATTTCTTAATCTGAATTCCTTAAGAAAACATAAGACAGGATAAATAAACAAAGCAGATTTAAACAATAGCAAAACCAGAGCTATTAAAGTGAGAGCCCATCAAAAATACACAGAAGCTAAAAAAGAAGTTAGAAAGCAGATAAGGGCAAATAAAATACAATATTTAGATAGCCTAGCAGGAGAGGCAGAAGTAGTAGCTGCTAAAGAAACCTCAGAGACATTTATAGAACAAAGAAAATAGCAGCATACTATAATTTACTGAGTGGATTGACAAAACAGATTGACACCGCATGGTACAAGGGGAATAAGTTGAGATGATATGAGATGGATTGATAAAAAATAGTCATGGGAAAGTTCTCACCAACATTAAAGATCAATTGAATAAATAGACTGAATATTTTGAGGAACTTTTAATTAGACTAGTACCAACAGACCTTCCAGGTGTTCTGACTGCAGAAGTGGAGCTGGATATCACCTGTGAGAAACCATCTAAAGAAATGAGAAAAGTTACACTTCTGAAGGATGGAAAAGCTGCTGGTCCAGATGGCATGTCAGCAGAAGATACTAAAGCCTGTGTGAACATGTCAAGTGAATTATTGCACATATTATTTACTGAGTCTGGGAGGTTGAAGAAATACCAAGGCTCAAGACAAGGATATATGGTGAAGCTCCCATGAGGGGAAAAATATACAGGAATAATGTTATAGTCAGTCCCTAGGAGAATACTGATCAGGATCATTCTGAAGAGATTAAGAGACACTATTGACAAACTACTAAAGAATGAAGAAGCAGGCTTCCGAACAGATCCGGCATTGCCAGATAGCAACATTATGCATAAAAGCAGAGCAAAGCACTAAACTAGTCACTTTGTATTGGATTGGTGGTCTGTGAAGGGACCTTGGGTGGCCACATTGCTTTGGCCACATTGCTATGAAGTCCCACAAGACATTGTAAACTTAATAAGGGCAACATATAAAGGCATGACACGCAGAATTCTTCATGAGGAAAACTGACCGATACATTTGAATTAAGAGTAGGAGGCCACAATAGTTGGGTCTAAAAGTTAATTCGGGAATGAGAATAAGTGAAGCCAATGATATCCAGATTGCTCTTGGTGAAACCTCACTTCAAGAAGTTGGAATCAAACATATATTTAGGTAGCAATGTAGACTAGGAGAGGGAACAGATAGAGCTATTAAAACAAGAATACAAAAGCAAAAGGCAAGACGGGTTTTCACAGCACTAGAAAGTATGTGGCAGTTAAAAGAAGTTAAATCTAGTATTAAACATATAATTTAACGTTAGATCAATACTGTCATATGGATCATAAGCATGGAGAATGACTAGAACTATTAATAAACTACAAACATTCATTAACTGGTCCAGGCACAGAAATGGCATGACAGAATCACAGAAATGGTATGACAGAATCACAGAAATGGTATGACAGAATCACAGAAATGGTATGACAGAATCATAGAAATGGTATGACAGAATCACAGAAATGGTATGACAGAATCACAGAAATGGTATGACAGTATCACAGAAATGGTATGACAGAATCACAGAAATGGTATGACAGAATCACACATGCAGAGCTCATGGAAAGAACTAAACAAACTGCAGCGAAACAAGAGCTGAGGAAAAGATGCTGCTATTGTTAGGACACACATGGAAAAAAACAGTTAAAAGTATAAATAGAAAGTATTTTCTACGGATCCCACAGGACAAAAGAAAGATGGAGACCTAAAGACACATGGAGAAGAGACTTAGAGACACTAAAGACACACAGAGAAGAGACTTAGAGACAGCAATGAAGAATACGGGGAGGACATGGGGGAAGCTGCAGGAGATATCAACAGATAGGATGGCTTGCCATGAGTTGGTGGAAGGTGTATGCTCCAATCAAGATGAAGGACAGAAGAAGAAGAAACTCACAATGTTAGTAAAACATCTATTTCATAGAAGCCACCCAGGCATTAAGGTAAATTTACTTTTGGTACAAGTATGTATATATCTACTTTAGTAACAAAAAATACTAGGTACTATTATTACAGCATTTCTAGAAGTGTGGATGTCTGCTGCAAGATGTTTTCAAGGGCTGTGAGATAAAGATCAGTGTAGCAGCTAGGAATATTATTTCACCTGATAACTAATGTTCTAAACCTTACCAATGATTAGAACCTACAGCCCCACAAACATGTCAAATAGGTATTCTAACCCCATAGTCACCTACTTGTATGCTTCAGTGGCTTGCAAACATATAACAATCTACTGAGAGCTGGAAGGACATTTACTAATCTAAAGTTGAGTCAGTTTTATTGCATGATGGGGTGTAAATTATTGCACCTGAAATCTATATAGCTGAAAGTTGCTGACATAAACAAAATGCCATTGTCCAATTCTAAACACCCCTTTCCCTGTCTCTGTATTAAATTCCTGATATATATTTTTCTAACTAGCATAGTCTCATTGCTTTCATGATCTAATATTGTATTTCACACTGTCTAAATTGTAAAATCTTCTTGCTTTCACACAACATATCCATTTTCTGTTCATGTGTAAATCTGGATGTCTAATGTAGAATAGCAGCATGTCTGAATATTTCTTCCCATTCAAGTGAAGCAAGAATGCCTCTAAAATGTAGAAACTCATGAAAATGTATTAGTTGCTATTATCCCAGAGCCTATCATTATAGCATAAAAATCACACAGATGCAACAAAAACAGTATTACAGAGTAGATGCATCATGCAGAGATTCTCATATAGAGCTCTGTGATGAGATGCCTCTATGGGAGCACTTATAGAGCTATCAATGTTCAGTGAAGGTGATACTTGACAAACCAAATTAAAACCATTGTAAGTGGGATTACGAATCACGTTCACTAAACATTCATCACTGATGCTGGCTATTAATCAAGCTGTATGTAATCTATGACAAACAATGAAACAAAATACAAGCGCGAGTCAACTGTTTAGTAATTTCTTTGCACTAAACAACTCAATGACACAATACTAGATCAATCATGCCTGATACAAACTAAGACATGATGCCTGACTGGCTACTTTCAATCTCAAGATTACTTGTTCAAGATACTAGAACTCAGAAAACACAACATAATACCAGATACATTCTGGCTTGAATGTCATGTTGTCATGTTAAAACATTGTAACATGTTGCTTATGGTAAAGTTGTTTTTTTTATTTTTTAAATTTAAATGGGGGAAGTCAATAAGTAAGTCACAAATGCCTGTAGAAAAATAACTAAATATGATAACAACTTCAAACCAGTTTATTTTTATACATACATTGTCCCTTTTATTTCTCAACATAATTTCCACCAACATTGATGCACTTATCCCATCATTTTATCAATCCTCCCAAACCGGCTGCATAGAACTATGTGCTCTGTTTTCTAAACAATGTTTTCACTTCACAGATAAACTTCGGCATCATTCGCGAAATGTCTCCTGCCAAGGCGGGTTTTCAATAGACCAAAAAGGTGGAAATCGCTAGGGGCTAAGTCGGGGCTGTAAGATGAATGTTCCAGAACTTCCCACTTTAGTTGATTAATTTTCTCCTAAGTTAATCGAGCCGTATGTGGTCTGGCATTGTCATGAAGAAGCAACAATCCTCTAGTCAGCAGTCCTGGAAGTTTTCTTCGAATTGCATAATGAAGCATCGATAGAACGTCACAGTACGATTCAGAATTCACATTGTCACCTTTCTTCTTGAAATTGGTTAAAAGTACTCCTTGACAATCCCAGAACACTGTCAGCATAACCTTCCCTGCTGATGGCATAAGCTTGAATTTTTGGACACAAGGCGAAGAAGGATGTTTCCATTGCATTGAAGCATGCTTTGATTCGGGCTGGTAGTGATGCCCCCATGATTCATCCCCAGTAACAATCCTGTTCAGCATGTCTTCTCCTTTATCTTTGTATCAACAGAGATGATGCAAGGACAGGCCAAATCGACTCATTTTGTGTTCCTCCTTCAATTGTCTGGATACCCACCTTGAGCACTTTTTCTTAAATTTCAATTGATCATGCAATATGCTGAACCATGTGAGCACCCTATTGCAGATGTTATAGTCTATCGTTACTCGCCTGTCACCTCTAATTATCTCCTCCACCCGCTGCACGGATGCTTCTGTTGCAATCTCAACAGGATGACCAGATCGGATTTCATTAACAATTTTAGAGCGTCCTTGAGAAAATTTTTCTACCCAGCTATGCACTGCTTTACAGGACAAACATTTGTCAGCATAAACAGGAAGCATTTCCTTATGAATGTCCTTTGCAGGCAGTCCTTTTGCCCACAAAAAAACACACAACAGCACGTTGCTCTTTGGTTGTACACTCCGTAAGTACAGTCGCCATTTTGTTTATGCGCTGCACATGCGCATGAGACACCTAGTGCCACCTGACGAACGGGAATATAAAGTTCGATGTTGCTGTCACCTAATGACACCTGTAGAAAACACCAACTACATTTACCTGCCAACCCACAGAACTGTATGACTTACTTATTGATTCACCCTCGTAGTTGACGAAATATAATGCAGCAACAGATGAGATCTCTTCAAGACAATTAGTTGCTGATTTGTTTCATATTATTTTCATAACTTAATTTCCTTGATAAATAGTTTTTTTTTAAATGACATGACAAAATAGTTGACAAACTTTATTTAATGTAAACAATGCAAGACAACCAGTAAGTTGTTAAGAAAAAGTAACGTCAATTATTTTAAAAGATGAAGAATTTAACCCTCATAGTTGGTAAATCATGTCTTATATAAAACAATGGCAAAACAATAGAGAGGATTTTTCTTATGTTAATTTGCTGAAGACTGAACAGCCTAGACAAGATTATATAAATATTGCTTAAATTTTGCCGGAAAAAATGTAACGCAACAAGTCGTTCATTTTTTCCTGTAAAAAAATTAATAGCAGTAACCATAACGCCAAAACTTCATTAATCTTGTTCAATAATTATAACTTGAAGTTACACCATCTGTTAATGATGAGTAACAGAAAATATGACAAGAGGCAAAATAAATCTGACAATTTACCATAAATATTGTGAACTCAGTTTATAACACATGCAACATATTAACTGGCTAGCTTCTGTCCTTTGTTACGTAGTTCATTTAGTTATAAGGTGAACAACCCAGTATCAATAACAATATGTAAATCTATCCTCACATAAACTGTGATAAAAAAGAAGAAAAACTGAATGTGTGTACGTGAGTTTCTACTGAGCTGAAGAAGGCAATGTCACAAAACACTGCAGACATGTCACATACGATGTCTGATCTGAAAAATGGCCAGCTCTCCACCCTCAATATGTTAGTCAATCTGCTACAAGATGAACAACTACATTTAAAAAATATGACATAAGTCTAGGAACTGACATAGTCACCTGTCATTCATTCACAGCCTGTCTACCCTGGGCTTTCTTCACCTTCTTTGTTCCTCTTTCGACGAGAGTACATCACACCCAGTTGTGCACCTCAATCAATCAATCAATCAAAGGTCAGTATGTCTGAAACTCTGGGGTTTAACAGTAACCTATTTCTGATTCTCTGTTTTGGCATACATTTACCACGTGTGGATTTTTCAAACCAAGGCTGGTAGGATACCAGATGGGGTACAACCTCAAACTGATTCAGCAGCAGTAGGACATGTCTCTGCTCTACCATGGAGCAGTCCTGTTAATAACATTTACAGCTAAACAATATTTTGTGACACTGAACTAATTCTGACATTTTGTGCACACCAGTGGTTACCCACATTTTTAGACAACTGTCCCTTGGCATTCTTGGCCACACCTCCAAGTACACATCCATACAAATATACACATACATATACACACATATACTTTTTTATTTGTATTAGATTTACTGCTAATTCAAAAACTTTCAGTCCATCTGGAGCATCCAACCATTCCCTGAAGGGCAGTACCACCCAGCTTGGGAACTCCTGACGAACACTACCATAAATCTACCAACATCAACGAGACATAATCAGTTCAGTCAAACATATCAATGATGCCCATGTGCACACACACAAATGTATCACCTGACACTTGCCAATCACAGAAGTCCTTGCTTAATATACCATCACAGAACCAATACAAATATTTATACATCTGAACAAATTATAATATTAAACTGTTTTATACAGAAAATTGGCAGATTATATAGAAATAAAATATAATAATTTATAGTTTTACATGGAAAAATGAAAGGTTACCCAGAAACAAGTGACACCATTTTAAAACAAGGTTCTACATGACAAACAAAAAGTCCATTAAAAAAACAAACAAATTTTGTGAGTAGCAAATATAAAACCAATGAGAGAAAAACATGTTTCCCTTTTCACTGTTAGAATGCAGCATTTATAGAGTATGTTTCATCATCATCATCATCTTCCACTTTTGCTGTCAAGTGTCGTGGGGAGGAATTATTGGCGTATGTTTAGTTAATAATATTGAGTTTAGCCAGGATAGCAATTAGTGCAGTCACTGACCAACACGATGGCCCAGGGTCCACCCTTCAATCAGTATGACTAGAATTATCCTCGTCTCATAAAATGGATACTGAGTAATTTTTACCATTGTCTGTGAAGAAAGAGCATCAAAGACAGACGTTATCCAACCCATTTTGTGATATGATGTGAAAACCAAACACTAAACATCAATATTACAGTGTATGTCATGAGATTACCTTTTCTGTTGTCTTCATGTAGTATATATATATATATATATATATATATATATATATATATATATATATATATATATATATATATATATATATATA
This sequence comes from Cepaea nemoralis, assembly GCA_014155875.1. Classification (NCBI taxonomy): domain Eukaryota; kingdom Metazoa; phylum Mollusca; class Gastropoda; order Stylommatophora; family Helicidae; genus Cepaea; species Cepaea nemoralis. The sequence goes on from JACEFZ010028138.1 coordinate 214,733, forward strand.
TATATATATATATACTACATGAAGACAACAGAAAAGGTAATCTCATGACATACACTGTAATATTGATGTTTAGTGTTTGGTTTTCACATCATATCACAAAATGGGTTGGATAACGTCTGTCTTTGATGCTCTTTCTTCACAGACAATGGTAAAAATTACTCAGTATCCATTTTATGAGACGAGGATAATTCTAGTCATACTGATTGAAGGGTGTTCCCTTGCTATGAACTCAAGCATAGCTCATACATATTTTTATATTGTCACGGCTTTTCTGCAGTTCTACCAATGTCATTTGATGTTTTAAGTGAATCTTAAGAAGACAATGTTTCTCAGTCAGTAAGTGTTCCTTAACCCCAGAGTTCTATCACGCCAGCCTTGATGTGTTTGTTTGTTTTGTTTTTGTGTGTGCATGCGCTCGCTTTGAAATCAAGCATAGTCCTTATACGTGCTACTACTTCTGGTGCACTGAACTGATTTTTGCATATGGATTAACTTTCCCAGTTGCTGTGTCCCTCGCCATCAGGTGAACCCACACTGACTTCTGAGGCATATCATTTACAGAACAATGCTCTCACAACCTTCCTGAAAGACTTAATGCTACCTCGGGAGGCCTCATCCATTGTCATATTTAAAGTCTTTTAATGTCCTGTGTCCACTGTAGTCAGCAGACCTCATCTTCTAGGAACAAAGCTTTCCATGACTGCTCTGTCCAAATCAATGTCATTTAATGTGGCCCAAATACTTTATCTCCAAGACAAAATATTGTCTATATAATTACGATAAATGTATGTGCTAACCTCATACTGAGAGGCAGCGACATCCTCTTTGGATGACCTGGATTCTACTGGACTCCTCTGCTCCTGTCTAGCCCATGTATGGCTCCAAGGCTATCCTTGGGCAGGACAGCATAGCCTCCAGGCATTGGCTTTGGCTGGCTAGCTAAACTATACTGAGCAAAACAACAACAACAGCTGCTGGCACTTAAGGCAGAGGATCAATCTATTTGACAACCCTGAAGTCGGAGCTGGTCCAGTTTGGTAGATTCTAGGTGTAACAAGGACCACAGGTGGAAGGAAGCAGTCTGAACTTTCAGAATGAAATGGCAGACAATAGAATATGCACTTACCAAGAACTGGCTGAATTAAACTAAGACAGGTGAGAAACCACTTTAGCAGAGTTGTTACTGAGAAGGTCACGGAGTTGCATGTCCTTGATAGAATCAATATGTAGTATACCCTTGATAGAATTAATTTGCAGTCTAGTCTTGATAGAATCAATGTGCAATATACTCTTAGTAGAATCAATTTGTGGTATCATTTCCATCATGTCTGTAAGCATGGGCAGTCTGTCATCTTACACGATCACCAGTCTTGGATCAGGTCTTTTTCTTGACCTAATTATGCCATGAGGCCAAGCCATTCAGGTATTTATCTCTCTGCCTTCCCTTTACTATTTTGCCATCAATTTTGCCAGTTGTCACTATGTTTTTTAGTTTATTTCTCCTCATAACGTGCCCAAACAGTCTTGGCTGTCTACTCTAAATCAATTTATGATCTACATTTGTTTCTTTGAGGACTTTCTCAAATGTTGTTTTGTCCACCCTTGATATTCTTTGTATTTTCCACGTAAATCACATTTCGACTTTCATTAGATGTTTCTCATCTTGTCTGCTTATTGTTGCTCTTCCACCTACAATTAACAGTTTAGGTTCTATACAGCACTCCAACAAATTTTTCTCTAAATTGCAACCGATAGAATTTTATTGGTGTGTATGTTTTCCATCTTGCAAAAGGCTACAATGTAGTATACCCTTGATAGTATCTACCTGCAGTATTTGTCGAACTACATAATCAAATAAATAATATGGCTGGTTACATTGTTTGATTGAAACTGAAATTGATGCAGTAACTCAAACTTCAAGCTAAAAGTGAGTAAAACAAACAAACCACATAACTGCAGGTTTTGCTTTCCCATCAGTCTATAAGGACTACTTGTCACTGGCTACTTGTCAGTCGCTGCAGTGTAGTGACATACATAAGCTTGCGCACCGGCTTGGTGGTCATAGGCTAAGATGCATGCCAGGACAGATGGGTCACAGGAGATGTGGGAAATGACAGCAGCTTATGTGATCCTGACCAGACCGTCCCTGCAGTGACAAATGTCTATAAAAGTATGAGTTTAGAACCATACGCCCAAGAAGCCCTAAGAATGTAAAAGGATCCCTTCCTTTATTTTACTTTACTACTTCGCTATTCACAGGTTCCTATTTGCATTAATATATATGATGAATTAACTGCCTGTAGAGCCTGCAAGATTAATGGTGCATTTATTGTTTACATATTCTGTAGACGTTCTGATATAGATTATAATTTTAAAGAAGTTTCAACAAAAGAGAAATTAAAACACAAAGAAAAACAGTTCTAACAGCAAATAACAATGACATACATTGGAAACATTATTAATTATTTTGGAATAACGTGTATGCACTGTCATGCATTTTTCAAAGTAATGTAAGAACAGAAGTAAATTAAAACATGATACCACAATGGAAATGGGAATAACATAAGCAAAAACAACAAAGAAAGCAAAATGATGAATGGTCTGGCACACACAACATGACTGGTGAAAGAACTAATGAACAAATAGTTTTCCCAAGTCTTAGGTCATAATAAAACAACACAAACACAAACATTCATAGGTTGATTCACCAGTATCAGAGATGACGAGAGACCATCAGCAGTATATAACTCTTTGTTCAAAGGTAAACATGTTTCATGTGATATATCCATTCAAGAATTTTAAAAAAGACATCCTTTCAACACCTCTTTCTGTGACAGCCTTCCCAGCCTGCATAAGTCTTGGATAAGCCCTGCTTGTTTCCATCCTTAGTGGCCGGGCTCCAGAAAATCTGCAAGTGGGCATTATGCACAGTACTGTGTATTGCAGAGGTTTGCATCATGTCACAATAGCACCATATTCATTGAACAGAGTAAAAGGTACACATAATCCTATAACAAAGTGGTTCTCAAACTTGTCCATGTCTTTAAATGCCTTTCTGTTCTGAAGAATTGCAGAGAACCCCCATGAGATTCCATTCATGTAGGCTGTACTATCATAGCTAGCAAAAGCACAATAGGTTTACTGAGATTAACCCAATCTCTGGAAATGTACATATGTGTATTTACACTTTAAGTGAGAAACACACAAAAATAAAACAATAAAGACTTTTTACAAATCATCAGAGTGATGACATCACACACCATGTAACTTTTCATAAATACTTCAGGACCTCTATGTGGTCTTGAGGATCATACTCTGAGAATCACAGCTGCAACGGATACTGTTGAAAGGTTGTAACTACTTGTACTGCCACTTGTTAAGCCAAGCCAGGTCTCTGTGCAAAAAAATTACCAGCTTTTTACCATCAAGTTCAAACCAAACAAGTTATATATTGTGTATGCCTGTTTGTAAGAATAGTCAAAACCTCGTTTTAAATTCTGGTAGTTGCAGTCATTCAAGATAGCCTGTGTTGATAAACTGCCTCATTTTAAATGATTTTGTAGAGGAGATGATGTATGGCAATATTTTAAATAAAAGAAAAGTCACTTCATTTACAAACCATAAATGTATATTGAGGCCACAGTGCTAGCCCCAGATCTTCTTTTTCTCGCCTGCTTCTGAGTGGTGCAAATCATACCTACTTATACATCCCCCTCTAACTCAGAGGTTAGTGTGTTATGGATGCATTTTTATTAGATTTATCTTTACACTCCTTCTGTACTAACAGGCTTCATATGCCTGTGGGGTCAAGGTTGGGTATCTTCATTGTTACCCTGCCATCCAGGCATAATGAGGCTGAGAGTGAAGCTCGTCCATTCAGTCACTGGATGCAACATGGTAAGGTGTGTGGCCATCTCTACCTCAACACAACAATTTATGTTAGTTATTGTGAGGCTGAGAGTGAAGCTCGTCCACTCAGTCACTGAATGCAACATGGTGGGGTTTGTGGCCATCTCTACCTCAACACAATTTATGTGAGGCTAGATCGAGCCCAGAGGCACACAGGCCACAACAAAATCTGCTGCTGATCTGGGCTGGTGTGTGTGGGGGAAGGTAGAGGTAACGTGTGTTTGTGTGTGTGTGTGTGAGAGAGAGAGAGAGAGAGAGAGAGAGAGAGAGAGAGAGAGAGAGAGAGAGAGAGAGAGAGAGAGAGAGAGAGAGAGAGAGATGTGCATCAGGAAGTAGACAATTAACGCACTGACCACTACACTTGCATTCTAAGTAAGTCAATGGGTAAATCAATGAGCCTATTACAGGCCTCCATGTGTTTTGGGCATATGGTGCTAGCTCCATACTTGTATAGACCTTTATTTATTCATTCACTCATTCAGTAGCATGTTCATTGCAGACCTTTACTCCCATAACAACCTTCCGGAAAGCATCTAGGTCATATGCAAGATGTCCTGCATCCCTTACACCCATCTGGAGATCATTCGCAACATCTTGCATGCATCTTCTCTTTGGCCTTCCTCTTTCTCTCTTCCTAGGCATATACCCTTCCATTATTGTTCTCTCCAAACTTTCATGAAGCTTCAAGTGACCAAAGTATTTAAATTGTCTTTGTTTTATCAACTTTAATAACCAACTTTGAAGAACAACAGATATTTGTCTTTTAATATCTTTCACTATGTCATCATTGTTGGTAATCAAAGACCCAAGATATTTGAAATTTTCCACCATCTCCAATTTTGCCTCATTAACATATATTTCTTTCTCCACAAAAGTTTTATCTGTATGCATTATCTTTGTTTTGTATAGACCTTGCTATGATATATATCTGTGGCAAAATACAGAAAGATCCTGAAAACAATGACTCACATGCTAATACTGTTCTAAAACAATCGACCTGTGAGCTACCCTGTGTTGAAAAAGATACAAGCAAAAATAACCAATAAAAATGAAATTGTTTGTAAATCTTAATTTTAAGGATTAATCAAAACAAGTAGCAGACACCAAAATATAGATTTGTAAACACACACAAAATATGGAAAGGTAGCATTGCAAGAAGAAAAAGGTTAAAAAGAAAAAAAAAACACACACAAAATGTGTAAATGACAGTAGCATCAACCACCCAATACTGTTCACATGGAAAAGAGAGTTACAGCAATTTCACTCCTTTATTTCTATTTATGATTATTTTACAGTATTTCAAGATCCAACCAATTTGGTGGTCTGTCTGTTCTGGGTATCCCAAAGCACATTTAGTAGTGTCAACTGCTTAATTACCTACTTTATTAACCAGTATATGATTAATTTGCACATTTGCTTCTATAGTCTTCTCGTTCTGTTTGTCTCTTCATAATTTATTGACTGCACTGTGGTCCAGTGTCTGCATTTACTCTTGCAAATGATACTTTAAGTAACTGAAATACCATGTCATGTCAAGTTATTTCATTCTTTCCGGCTTTATTACTACATTATTCTAATTCGGGACTGCCCATAAATTTATTATTGGAAAATTTATGTGGCTGTTCTCCTTTCCACACAAGAAATGTACATGCTAGATATATTCTTTACAGGTTAGTTTTCTAATTTTACCCAGAAAAGTGACCAGCTACTGTCTACCTTTACAACTCACATTGACACAGTAACATGTGTCCACAAATACAACAGGTTGCACTCCTTTACAGATCTAATGAACACCCACTCGATTGGTTTTGACAGTGTCTCCTTCAATCAACTGAACACACAGTTAACAAAAAAAGAGTAAATATAAGTTGTTTTAGCTTATAATGAAATCGCTGATTGACACCCCTGAGCATGTCTTTGATATATCTCTACACTATCATAGCCTAACCTGTTTATTCAGGCATTTCCCTTCAGCAAATCATACTGCAGTAACATCTATCTATTAGTAGGCAAAATGAAAACTGACACCATTGCCTGTGAGAACACAGATTGTCTGAATGAACCTAAAAATACCTACAAAACAAGTTATACCCACTTGGGAAATTCTAACAAATAAATGCAGAAAGTTGGGGATACAAAACACAACAGAACCAAAAAAAAAAGACACCACACATAATTCAAAGTACAACTAAAGATTACAGGGTCTTAAAGAAAATTTTCAAAAACTCTTCATTGGATGACACTGAAGAATGTGATGAAACATGCTCAGAATCAGTTTAAAACTCTCCACGCCGGAATAATGAATCTGAGCTGCTGACTGTAAATGGCGATCATGCTTCAAACAAAACCTCTATGGCGGACTATATTTATGATGGTTTTCACTGCACAACACACTGATGTCGACTACCACACTACAGATATAACACTTGAAGCTGCTGATTATTGCTGTAACACATTGTGCAGTTGGTTAAACAAAGGTCCCCAAGCAGGAGCCTGCTGGGGTTGATGTGTTAAGACCATCACATTTTTTAGGTCTGAGTGCAGGGAGGGACAGGTGGCAAGTCTGGTCCTTCCACAGCCAGCGGCGAGTCTAAGTATCCAACCCTCACCCTACCTCACCCACGCCGTTGTCAGTGCAACTTCCTATCCGTTCTACAAGAACACCCCTGCAGTTGTTAATTCCTCCATTATCGACTGCAAAGAACAAGCAATATCTGAACATGAAAACTTACTTATCCAGTAACAACTGGTATATATGTGTTAACTAAACTAGATATTTATTAGTCTTACCAAATACCTGACATAGGGTAAGCATAATGATGTGGTAACTAAACTAGATATTTATTAGTCTTACCAAATACCTGGCAGAGGGTAAGCATAGTGATGTGGTCACTAAACTAGATATTTGTTAGTCTTACCAAATATCCGGTGTAAGATAAACATAGTGATGTGGTATCTAAACTAGATATTTGTTAGTCTTACCAAATATCTGGTGTAATATAAGCATAGTGATGTGGTAACTAAACTAGATATTTGTTAGTCTTACCAAATATCTGGTGAAAGGTAATAATAGTGATGTGGAAGCTAGATATCTGTTAGCCTTACAAATTATCTGGCAAAACGTCAACATAATTAAGTGATACATTTTGCACTGCATATAAAATATACAATCAAATGCACTGACGTCAGAAATCACAAGTAAAGCTCTTTTCCTTATCAAGAAAGTCTTATGAATTCTGTTTCCACTTCTGTTATGATTATACTAAACATTTTTGGCAGAGTATAATTACTGTTTCTTCTACAGCTTCTGAACTTCCCGAACAATTTCCTGAACATCTTGGCATGTCAAATGTCAACATATTATCTTCTTCAGTAATTAAATAATTTATTTCACAACCAGTTATATTAAAGTCATAGTAAGCATTATTGTTGTCATCAAATTTTCTATGAACAATAATTAACAATATTTTACAAATTAAATGGTGACAAAATATCACAGACACAAATGAAGGGCACAGACATTAATATAACATTCTTGTGAAATGTATACATTTCTGCCAATGTCATGAATATATTGTGTTCCTTTATACACGTGGTAAGATATGTATAGTTTGATCAGAATCAAAGGTAGAAACATGTGAAGAAATCAGATCTAGTTTCATGCAAAACATCTGAGAACTTCATAAATAGTTTCAACACTATAAGGAGAAATCTGCCATGCTTATGTGCCCAGATATAAATGCAAGATGTAACACTACAGGCATGTGTGCAAGTAACATCTCAAGAAAATGTCAAATACTTTTTTGTCTTCAATCTTTGGAGTCTGCCTATAAATGGTGCACAACAACAAATTGATCAGTAATAACAGTGTTACATCTGAAAAGTTGCCATCAAAATAAAACACTGTATTTTCTACTAGTGTTGCAAAGGTCACTGGTTAGCACTGGCAAAAAAACAAGCTACTGGACAGTGTGAAAAAGGTCAATTAATCTGTTAACAGTGTATCAAACAACTACTAAAGAAACTATTACTTTCTCATTCCTTAAAGTTATTTCCCATTCCAGTTTCCAATTAAAATAACAAACTATCACTTCCACTGAAGCCATCACTTCCACATAACCCACGTACATCATCTTCTAATACTATTCCCATTAACACATCCTCTACTTCCATTAATACATCCGCCATCTTCATTGCCTTGGATCTCATTTCGACTAACACGGCCAAAACCATCATGTCCTCTATCATTAGGAATAGCCCCACCATCTCCATAATGATCCCTACTACCACCCAACAGCCCAGAGGCATTATATGACCAGTTTCCACTGCTTGACCTGCCTAACAAAGCCTCTTTCTCAACGCGACGTTTACGATGTCTGGCTCGATCACTGCTACTGTGTGCTACTTCTTTAACCTTGCTTGATCCAGATGCTCTCGAACTGGCCCTGGACTCATCTGTCAGATTTTTGGCATCAGCATCATTGGAATGCTGCAAATTCCGGCCTGCTAAGTCACTATGATTAACCACTGTGCTGTCACTTCTGTCAAATCCGTTGACGGTTTCGTCACCACTCATATTGTAGAACTCATCATAATAACTGTCTACATCATTGATAAAGCCCCCATTTGACTCTAAGGGACTGGGAAAGCTCTTTGGTAAGCTACTCTCGAGGCTATGGCTGAACACAAACACACTATCATCACCCGAGCTGACTGGCCCCAGGCAATTCTCTTCTGTTTCATCAAGCTCCACCTCATCACTGTCGTCCTCTCCATCACCAAAAACATCTGTCTGGCTTTCAGCACCAAGGCTGTACTCCTCTACCTCAAATACTCCCTCACTCTGTTGATCTGATGCCACCTCATCTTCATCCACCTCTTCTGCTTCTTCATCGTGGGCCACACTTTCCTGCATATCTGTTTTGAGCGTAGCAAGGTTCTGTAAAGAATTTGCGATATCCCTAACCTCTGCAGACTCATTGACTGTAAGCATCACAGCACTTGTTGTAATGTCTTGATTTCTAGCAATGTCTTGATTTCTAGCAATGTCTTGACTTCTAGCAATATCTTGCCTTCTAGCAGTATCTTGACTTCTAACAATATCTTGACCTCTTGCAATGTCTTGACTTCTTGCAATGACTTGATTTCTAGCCACGTCTTGATTTCTAGCCATGTCTTGATTTCTAGCCATGTCTTGATTTCTAGCCATGTCTTGATTTCTAGCCATGTCTTGATTTCTAGCCATGTCTTGAATTCTAGCCATCTCCTGACTTCTAGCCATGTCCTGACTTCTAGCAATGTCTTGACTTCTAGCCATGTCTTGACTTCTAGCAATAACCTGACTTCTAGCCATGTCTTGACTTCTAGCCATGTCTTGACTTCTGCCAGTGTCTCGATTAACTGCTCTATGATCAACTCTATACATTGCTTTTCTATTTGCATGTGCACTTGCCTCTATAGCTTCCTCACACTCAACATCTGCCTGCTCCTGTATGACAGTCAATGGTCCTCCAACTACTGAAGGAGTATCTGGAGCATCAACATTGACCACATTACCGCTCCCAGACCACTCCTCAGTCCACCCAGTGCTCACTTCAGCTTCATGCAAAACCACCGAAGGGCTGCTGCTTTGTTCATATTGATCATCAGCCTCCCTTTGACTTTCACGTTTTGAACTTGTTCCTTCACCAAATGCTTGTTTTTTATTCTTGAATAAGCTGCGTATAGAATGATTGCAAGGTGTCGCGACTAGCACTCCTGCAGCTAACAGAAGCGCAATCTCCTCAGAGCCACCTAACTTCGGCAACGCCTCTTCATCAGATTTAGCCCAGGTCAATTTGGGAGCCCAGTTTGGCGGACGAGGCTGACACAGTACATGAATCAAGGCAACACTGAAAATAAGGGCCAGATTTTCAGCAATCTCTGCACTTTGGGAATTAATTTCAATGAATCCAATGTCAAACTCAACAACGCAGTCACCAATTTCAAACTTGGATGTGGCAAGGGAATATAGACGTTCGAAAGATACATAATGCCATCGGTTGTTTGGAAAATGAAAAAACTTCACTTCCAGGTGTCCCTCGCTGCAAGATCCTGGGGGGGAAAAAGATATGAAAAAAACTATTAATGAAGTGTCTAAAGTATTGCTTCTAAGTAATCAAAAACAAGTTGTAATAGTTTGAATAGTTTAATCTTACACTTGTATTTTCTGTATAAATGTTTATAGTTTACAACACATTGTTGCAGCTTTCTAATAAACTCTTATAATGTTATGATGTGATGTTAACTTGTAAACTCTTAGTGGTAGTATCCACATTTTCCTCATTATATGCCAAAAATGGCACATATAGCCAACCACTGAACAGTTCTGAACATGCACACCCATACATGCATATATAAACTTGTTATATTACTTGCTTACCAACACACTGATCTGGGGGTCAATCCCTAATAGTGGAAGGAATGTTTTGTCTAATGAGTTCAATTCATAAAAAACGTGCACCAGATAATTTTCAGCATTTTATGAAAACTGTCCCCACTTCATTCAGTCAATCAGGTGCCCTCTCCACAATGAAGATTGTCTGCAATGGATCTCCAACACTGTCTCTTGCCTTGATTGTACATTTTGTCAGATTGCTGTTCATCCATTTCTTGATGTTATCTTCCCACTTGTATTGTCTACCTCTTGCAAGCTTGCCTTCAATCATACCCTCCAGTATGGTTTTTATAAGCGTGTTATGTCTTTTAACATGGCCAGAATACTTCACCTCCTTCTCTTTTATTTCTTTCATTAGCTCTTGTCATTCCCAGTTTTTCCACATGAACCTCTGTATTTGATTTATAATTCTTCTTCATATCAGAATCTTAAGTGTCTCTATTCGACTTTCTAATTGCTTGTTCATTGTCATGCTTCTGCTCTATATAGTAGTGTTGAATCATCATCATTGGCACCTTGCCGTCTTGACAGACGATAGTTTGTGCTTTAAAAAGGCATAATAACTTTTAACTATGGCGGTAGCGAGTGTGACTGATAAGGCCAATTTGCACTGTAAATGTCCGTTCACAGTGGGTGCATGTGAACACGTGGTCATTTCCACCATCATGCACCATCTTACGTCTCATATATATATATTCTTCTTCTTCTTTCGTTCACCTGAAATATGTCTATAACTGCAATATTGTCTCTTGTATGAATCTAACAGTCTTTTTTACTTCACTCAGCGGTCCATAGAGTTTATCTTCCACTGTTGTTTCTCTAGGCCAGAAGGTTCACCTGGATATGTTGTAGTTTGTATGTACTTCATATTTCAGCCAAAGTATCACTCATTTTTCATAAAATATGACAAATAACTGCAGTATGCACTTGGCGAGATGTAGTGAAATACGATAGGCAAGAAATCGTGCAGTATTCAATTTATTTTGTTTAAATTCACTAAGAGAATAGATTGTTTTGAAAACTATGATAATTAGCAGTGGAAAGGAGAGGCCATCAACGAACATCTCAGTAAACGGGAGATACTAGAACAAGTAGGGTTATATATCACGTTATGTGAAAACTGAATGATACTTTGGCTGAAATATGATGTACATCGTCGTTGATATTGTGCAGATGTGAGAACATAATTTATCCACAGAAGTCTAACACTTAGCAGTCCTGTTTACATAGCAACAGCTGAAATTGACTAATATATAATGCTTCCATATATTTGAGCAATTGATTATAGTTCGTCGAATATAGTGTTCAGAATGCGGGCTGCCTGTTAACTCTAAAGTTGCTAATCAACGGATGTTCGAATTTGATGTTTTATGACATGCCGACTGCACAGGCGTTCCTGGAGAATGAAATCTCTTTTCCACCCACACTGATATATGTTCATGTACTCAAATTGCTAACTGTATTTCCATTCTACCTCTGTAAGTCACTTGGCATTCACACTGGGATTGATAAATGTAGTTTGATTCTACGTATGGAGACAATGGTTCTTTCCCAAATGCAGTAGGTCTGAGGTGATTTTATATCTGATCACTGGTTCAGCGGCAAAGAATGTGCGGTTTACAGTTATTTTAAGTCGGCCATGTATTCGTTTCTGTACATCGACTCCATGCAAGGTGAGCTGAAGAAACACACAAAATTTGGGAACCATTGATTCTGTGCGGATAGGTTTGGGTGGCTGACAGTGACACTTGATGAAACCGGTTGGATATCCATTAGATTTCAGTCTGGCGAAGGGTGTCTAGTTTTTCCTTTAGCGTGTCGTCAGAGAAAATCTTCTTAGCTTGAAGGGTCAACACCAAGCCGGCTTATACTGGATGGGTGCAAAGCTACTGAAATTCTGGTATTGGCCAGTCCATGTTTTGTCTCGACATATTGCTCTTTGGATGGTGCCATTCTCTCGACATCAGATTAGGATGTCCATGAACGGTAAGGTTCAAGGTCAATAGTCTAGGAAATGTTCTTGTGGGTTTGTTTGATGAGTGGAAAAATTCTGCTTGTTTTCTGGTATCTGTGAGGAATAATATACACATCCATATACTGGTGGTATGGAGCAAGATCCTTAATATTCAACAATTTTTGTTCTTCTAGGTGTGCCATAAAGATTTCCGACAGAATGGGGCCTAGAGGACACACCCCCCCCCCCCCCCCCCCCCCCCCCCCCTCATTTCTTTTCATATTTTCGTATCCAAGTCTTCTGGTTTGCTGGCTTTTGGATCTAACTGAAATTTGGATGGATCTGACAAAATGTCTTCCATGTTCTTTCTGTATTCTGAATTATGCACCACTCCCCTTATCTGGTTTTAGTATTACCAGTTGTTTGTTGGTTTAGAGTGATTTCAGAATGGTAATGTGACGTGTGTCATAGTTTAAATTTGTTTACATATTAATATCTATGCCACATTCTGCACAATGCCTATTTTCTTGTTCTTCTAGTTTGCTAACTCTTACCACTTTCGGCTAGAAACACTGTATCATCAGCATACCTAAGATTGTTTATATTCTTCCACTGATGTTAAGTTCAGGCATTCTCCAGCTGGTTATAAAATTATTTCTGTGTATATGTTGAAGAGGCTTGGGGACATCCGTCCCTGCTGTACTCCACTTTTTATCTCTATGGGCGATGAGTAATTATTTCCATATCTAACTGAAATCACTTGTTCCCAGTACAGATTACTCAGCAGTGTGTGGTTCTGTGGTGTTTGGTTTTTCAACATGGCGTAACTGCATTTGTGCTCCGTGCGGAGGGCAATCAACCTAACAAGGTGACGGGAGCGGCCATAAGGGCAAAGGCAGACGAGGTGGAGCAAGGCATTTTAGACTCAAAAGTGACTGTCTGAGCCTAAGGAATACTCGTATTCTATATTGGAACTGTGCCAGCGTAAAACAACGAGGCCCTATTCTGGAAAACCTGGTATACAGGAACGACACTGTAGCACTCCAGGAGACAAGACTGGGTGATCAGCTACTCCAAATTGCTGGCTTCAAATGTTTCTACAACAGGTGACATCTGGGAATGGCAATTCTCATTCGCGACAGTATGGTGGCTTCAGAGCTAGACATGTCCAACTGGAACAATGACGACATACAAATACAGGCGGTTAGAGTTCAGTCCGGTCTATCATTCTTGTTGGTTAATTTTTATGCCCGTAACACGTGTGTGGAGTCCCATAAGTGGTGGTGCTTAAGTGACATATTAGGTCACGAGAGAAATTTTATTTTCTGTGGCGATTTCAACGCTAAATGCAGATCATGGGGAAACATTTCCTCTAACACACAGGGGGAGGAGCTCAAGACTGAACTTAAAACCATTGACCTGGTTTGTATCAACAGTGGCTTGTCACCAGGACAGCAAGTTGTCCAGGTGATGACGACAGTGCTATTGATCTAGCACTGATTTCTCCTTCACTCACTACAGTGTGTAGATGGGGTGTCCTAGGGTACCACGGAAGCGACCACCACCCTTGCAGCATATTGGTGGAGAAAGGCAGAACCAGGCAGCACAAGTCAACAGTCCAGTATGACAGTACAGGGTAATATGTGGTGAGTAAAATAAGGTGCGACAAGCGCAGAAAGCTTCAGGGCAGGAAAAAAAAGCTGGGAGCAGCCACCTTGGTGGAATTGTGAGGTGAAAAAGGCCTGTGTGAATAAGCGTAGTGCTGTAAGGAAATGGCAAAATGCTAAGAAGAACATAGCTCCTCATCCTAGTCCCTGCACACACTTAGAAAGAGAGGGGCTGCATGGTCTCGAGGTATGGTGTCCGCCTCGCGTGCTGGAGGTCCTGGGTTCAAGCCCCGGTGAGGACCGGGATTTATTTCACATGGACTTCTAGTAATAAAATTTCCCCTGGTCTCTGGGTAGCGAGATCGGATGCCCGTGTATATTGTTGCGCACGTAAAAGATCCCTTGGCAGTTGGAAAATCAAAAAAGAGTAGCCTAACGGCGCTTTTTGAGTTAAAAATCTACCCAAAGTATTTCAGGATCCTCACCGGTGATACAGAGTTCGTACACTGAGCTGAGTTTCTCCAGGTTTGAGTTAGGAAGAGAATGAAGAACTTATGGGTTACACCTGTGTACCGTGATGTTGATCCATCGACTAAACTAAACTAAACTTATAAAGAGAGATGCACACAAAAGTAAGCTATTTAAAAAAACTGGTTAAGGTGGTTAAAAGTGAAAAATGGGCAGAGGTATGTCAAAGAGTAAGCGCAGACAAGTCACTGAAATTGTTCTGGCGACCACATAAAAGCATGAGTGGGGTAGTCAAGAATAAGAGCATTTCTGACTTCCAAGGTGTTGACCTAATCTAGCAGAGAACTGACGAGAACAAGGGCAAAGCCCGCTTTGAACGCTATCTAGAGCAGAGCAACCAGACAGACATGAGAAGCCGAAATCTTGTCAAGGAGGTCACCTCAGATAGGTGCAAGGCCCAGAACATTTTGAATGAAGACATTGTGACAGTGAAAGAAATCAAGACTGTGCTTCGACGATCAAAAAACAGCGCTCTAGGGCCAGATGGCATAAGATAGGACGACATCAATAGGTGTACCGACAACGAGCTAGAGAAACTAGCAGACATATACAACAACAGTAAAGGGAGTGCTAGCATCAAGGAGGGGTGGTTACACAGCTATCTGATTCCCTTGCCGAAACGTGGCAAAGATCACACAAAAATTCAGGGATATTGAGTAATAACCATGCAGAATACAATAGGCAAGCTGGATAAGTTATCTGCCAGAAAAACATAAAGCCAGCTAGAGAGGCAAGGTGTTTTCCCATCAACCCTGGGAGGGTACTGTCCAAAAAGAGAAACCTGGACCAATGCAGCAGTTTTTGCCCATGATGTCTATGAAGGTGTCTATTCAGGCATTGAAACATTTGCTGCAGCGATTGATTTTGAGGATGCGTACAACAGAGTACTATTGGATTTTTTAATGCTTCAGTTTCTTGAACTCAAGATAAGTCCTTTCCTCCTTTGTTGGATCGTTGCAGCCCTCTTCCAACGGAAAGTAGTCTTTAGATGTGACAGTTGGACTTCAGAACCAACAATAGATCCTGGCCTACCACAGAGATCACCATTATCTCCGGTGCTGTTCAACGCCTACACAGTGAGAATCACCAGCAAGCAAATCATAGGACCGGGGAGGACATTGTCATATGCCGATGATGTTTTAGTGTATCGTCAGGGTAAGGATAGAGAGGAGGTTGCTGTGGAACTACAAACTGAACTCAATCGCATAAGCACTTGGTGTGTTTAAGCTGGGGCAATGGTCAACCCAACAAAGGCAACAGTGACATGGTTCTCTTTGAATAACCATATTGTCAACACCCCAACGCCAACTGTAAATCTGGGTTCAGAGACGGTGAAAAGAACACAGGCAATGAATTACCTGGGGATAGTGTTTGATCAAAGCCTCGCTTACACTGAGCATGTAGACTAGGTGATAACAAAGGCCAAGCGGGGTTTGGCTGCGATGTGGGTGATGGAAAATTGTGAGCAGCACCATCTATTTTCTTTACAAGGGTCTGGTCCTATCTGTTTTGGATGGCGATCCTGACTCTCAGCCACAAGCAGACAGAAAGGATGGAAAGGATACAGAACAAAGCTATGAGCATTATTCTTGGATGTACAAGAGATACAGCATTTTTACAAATTTGCCAAGCACGTCCCTATCTCAGAGTCAACGCAAACACACAACATCCACTGCATAGCGAGATTAAGAAGGTAAAGAGCAGCAGGTTAAAAAGAGGAAAGTCGTGGATGGGTCAAGGCAAAGACATTATTCACTTGAGGACTTAGAACCTGGCCAGGAGTGGGTACAACTGCCAACAGAGTTCTGTACATCCTTTTCAGTGTGCATCCAACTAGACAGGAAATGCAGACAAGAAAATCCAGCTGCTGTGGAGGCGGAAGTATAGGTTCTGATCTTCGAGAATTCTTTAGAGGATGATGCTGTCATCTACACGGATGGGTTGGTCATCCGAGGAGTGAGAAGTTCATGGGCCTTTACGGCTGAGGCTGGAGGGAAAATTGTGAAGGAAGAGTCTGACGCTTTTGCTTTGACCACAAGCAGCCTGACTATGGAAGTCATGGCAGTAAGTAAAGCAATAACATGGCTTGAGACACAGACATCCAATCGGGCATGTGTCCTTAGTGACTCAATGAGTATGCTCAGGAGGATAGAGATGGGGTGGGTTCGAAGACAGTGGCTGTTGTCTCTGGAGCGGTCTCGGCTGGCAAAGATTAGTTTCATCTTCTTGCCAGGGCATGCGGGTGTACAAGGGAATGAGCAGGCTGACATGCTTGCAGGTAGGGCTACTGTGGAAGGCGGACAAGCCATGGACCAGGCAGACATTCTGAATGCTCTAAGAGAAGTAAGTCGTTTACGAGAACCAAATGATGACTGGGAATCTACAACCATGGTCAGGCTGCGATAACAGCAAGTTAAAAGAGGTGTGGCCAAATAAGAACACCATACAGGAAGCCAAAGAAGAGTAATAAACCAACACAGAACTGGTGTCATGAGCTGCTACACGCTGTGGGATTTGCTGAGGAGGGGATCCGAGCACTTATGGACTGAATGGTTCGATGTGCAATGAGGATGATCTGTCGACTAACTAACTAACTAACAGATTACTAATAAGTTTGATGTCCTGTCCATCTACTCCTATATCTTGAAGGCACTAATTAATCATTAAGGTTGTCCTCTGTCAAAAGTCTTCTTACATAAACATACATATATATTTTTCTGAACTTTATATTTTTCAGTCAACATCCTCAGATTATGGCTTCTCTGGTGCGACTGATTTGCAGACCCCAAATTGTTGTTCAGCTATTTCATCTATTCTCTCTCTCTCTCTCTCTCTCTCTGGGCCTTGTATATCAATGCATAGGGACAGGATCTAGACACAGCAATAGAAGAACAAGCATGTGCAAGGGGCAGAAACTGTCACAAAACTGACTTTTAAGGGCAACAACTCTTCTTTGACCAAAGTGCTACCCTCACCTATCCTGTCGCCCAGGTTATTATGGGTAATTAATGGTAGTTAACAAGATTACTTTTGTAAAATGTTGATTAGTGAAAACTTATCATGACCAGCAACAATAAATGAATTGTCTTTCAATACAAAGGCAGTACTGTTTGATTTAAGGACATAAGATCCATTAATTAATTTTAAACTGTTAATAAAACTTGGAAAACAGCAACAATAAATGTAGATCACATATTTTGATGTTTGATAAGGTAAGAAATAGTAATTGCAATCCTAGTTTACTGTCAACACACACTTACTGAGATTACTGGAAAATATAACTCAGCACACTACATTTAAATAAATATGAAACTGTTTGTCATCTGCTTCAATGTCTTCGTACTATGTTATCTCTTTCTGCACTTATTTGCCAGAATTTCTGTGTAACGGTAAACTAAACTATAATGGAACATGAATTTGTACTCATTCTCTCCCCATAACAAATAATCATCTATTGAACAAGCAGAGTGTACATCTATAGCCTTGTATATCAGACAAGTGAACTCAGTGTATATCTATTACAGAATCCACAGTGGCATACTTCTCTGAAGACAACTTGGAGTACTCAGATAATACCACAAAGCATTATCAGGAGTAACCAACCATCTTGTGATCATTTATCCTGGTACAGAATATGTTAAGCCATCTTTCATGTTTTTCATAAGCAGTTCACTAAGTGTCATCTCCACAGTTAAGGCTGGCTGCAACAGATCAACATTTTCTGTCTCTCACTTGAGTTGCACACTGACAGACTGCTGTTCATCCACCTTTTGCTGTTATCCTCTCACTTGTGCCCTGGTCTATCTCTTACTCACTGCCTTTGATTTTTCCCTCCAGTATGGTCACTTGAAACGTCACAAAAGTTTGGAGAGAACAATAATGGAGGGGTATATGCCTGGGAAGAGAGGAAGAGGAAGGCCAAACAGAAGGAGGGTGCAGGATGTGGCAGGATGATCTCCAGATGGGTGTATTAGACGCGGGAACATCTTGCTTATGATCGAGAGGTTTTCCAGGAAGGTTGTTATGGGAGCGAGGTTCTGCAAAGGACATGCTACTGAATGATGAATGAATGGTTTTATAGGAAGTGTCATATTTTTAATGCAGCCAAAATATCTGACATAGTCTCATTTTGTATTTCTTGCATCAGTTCTTTTTTGTTTCCAGCATCTCTAAACTTCTATTTATAAAAAAAAATAAAAAATGATGAAATAAGTTCACAATACCACATAGGACAGCTTATCTTAAGAGCTTTGACATGTGGCTCTTAAGGCTTATGGTGTATAGGTTTGACTTACACTGATTTTATTTGTGTTTATAAGGGTAATATTCTCCAGGCCTTTTAACAGTTAATGCCAAGGATGCTGAATGAAGGACGGATAAATTAGTTATTAAACAACCTAAAAGAGTTGTTAGCATTAAGTTACCTCTTCTTCCTTGCAACCTTCTCTGAAAGCCATCCCACCAGCCAATTGCAATTCCCCAGTCACCTTTGTGGTTCTTGATAATGACTGCCCTCTGACCTTCTTTAGGGTTCAAGGTCACACTTTTCTTGGTGTCACTAACCTTAAAGAGACATATTGTAAAACTAGACAAAACACATATTTAAATAATAAGCTCAGTGTAAACAGCATGGTGTGCCATGCCAGTAAATGTGAGGAATCATGGTTCACCATATCACACAATCATCAGTCCCAGATTAACTCTTTGCTCTTGTCATAATTATTCCACTTGGTCAAGCCTTCCCGTTGCTCGTTTTCTATCAAGTCTTCCCATAATCACTAGCTTTTCCAGCCTGTTTCTCCTTACAACATATCCAATTAATCAATGTGGTGTTCATTTGCTTTTTGGAGGAAGTGTGACATTTGTGTTTCTCAGTCTACAGAATTCTTTGGTTTTTCCTCGGATCTCACATCTCTGCTGCTGTACAATGTTCCTCAATATGTCAGCCTATTACCCAGGCAGCATACAACAGTAGAGATTGAAAGTTAATAATGTTTTGGCATTGACTTGCTTTGAACTCAAGCGTTGTCCACACATACTACTACTTCTAGTCTACTTGACTGATTTTTGGATGTGGATTAGCATTCCCTATTACCAGTGTCCCACGCCATCAGATGAACCCACTCAAACTTCAGAGTTACTTGTAATTTACGTCTCCAAGTCAAGGACGAGAAGTCAAAATCTGAGTCCAACTGACCGGTTGAACCCATTACCTCTCTTTTAAAAAAAAATGTGGTCCTGAAGAGCTCAGATGTAAAGGTCACTTACACTGGCTGTCACCTGGTGATAGCTCAGATGTAAAGGTCACTTACACTGGCTGTCACCTGATGATGGTCTGGTGACAGCTCAGATATGAAGGTCACTTACACTGGCTGTCACCTGGTGATAGTCTCTTTGTTTTACCTCCAAGTGATAACCTATGCTGGTAGTTGTAGTTAGTGCACTCACTTGTCAACACAGTGGTCATGAATTTGATCACCTGTACTGATAGGAGTTGCAATTGGTCTGAACAGTATAGCACCAGGGCTGATCCAGCCTCAGCAGATGTGTACTGGGTAGATAGACAGACTTAACTTTTTACTGCAAGCAGATGAACAATCTTTTGGCGTTCAGTCAAGCATCACTTTCATTGCACACAGAAATCTCTATAAGTGCTCCAGTCTCCTACCATAGATCACACACAGAAATCTCTGTAAGTGCTCCAGTCTCCTCCCATAGATCACACACAGAAATCTCTATAAGTGCTCCAGTCTCCTCCCATAGATCACACACAGAAATCTCTGTAAGTGCTCCAGTCTCCTCCCATAGATCACACACAGAAAATTGAGCACTGCACCAGCAGGGGTACAAAATATGTGTATACCAGAATCGCATACTATATTCATTTGTTTCTACCAGAATCACACATACTATATTCACTTGTTTCTACCTGAATCACACATACTATATTCACTAGCGTCTGCCAGAATCACACATACTATATTCACTTGTTTCTACCTGAATCACACATACTATATTCATTTGTTTCTACCAGAATCATACGTACTATATTCACTTGTGTCTACCAGAATCACACATACTATATTCATTTGTTTCTACCTGAATCACACATACTATATTCACTTGTGTATACCAAAATCACACATACTATACTCACTTGTGTATACCAGAATCACACATACTATATTCATTTGTTTCTACCAGAATCACACATACTATATTCACTTGTGTCTAACAGAATCACACATACAATATTCACTTGTTTCTACCTGAATCACACATACTATATTCACTAGCGTCTGCCAGAATCACACATACTATATTCACTTATGTATACCAAAATCACACATACTATATTCATTTGTTTCTACCAGAATCATACGTACTATATTCACTTGTGTCTACCAGAATCACACATACTATATTCATTTGTTTCTACCTGAATCACACATACTATATTCACTTGTGTATACCAAAATCACACATACTATATTCATTTGTTTCTACCAGAATCACACATACAATATTCACTTGTTTCTACAAGAATCACACATACTATATTCACTTGTGTATACCAGAATCACACATACTATATTCACTTGTGTATACCAGAATCACACATACTATATTCATTTGTTTCTACCAGAATTACACATACTATATTCACTTGTGTCTACCAGAATCACACATACAATATTCACTTGTTTCTACCTGAATCACACATACTATATTCATTTGTTTCTACCTGAATCACACATACTATATTCACTTGTGTATACCAAAATCACACATACTATATTCACTTGTGTATACCAGAATCACACATACTATATTCATTTGTTTCTACCAGAATCACACATACTATATTCACTTGTGTCTAACAGAATCACACATACAATATTCACTTGTTTCTACCATGAATCACACATACAATATTCACTAGCGTCTAGCCAGAATCACACATACTATATTCACTTATGTATACCAGAATCACACATACTATATTCACTTGTTTCTACCAGAATCATACATACTAATATTCACTTGTTTCTACCAGAATCACACATACAATATTCACTTGTTTCTACCAGAATCACACATACAATATTCACTTGTGTATACCAGAATCGCACATACTATATTCACTTGTTTCTACCAGAATCACACATACAATATTCACTTGTTTCTACCAGAATCACACATACAATATTCACTTGTGTATACCAGAATCACACATACTATATTCACTTGTGTATACCAGAATCACACATACTATATTCATTTGTTTCTACCAGAATTACACATACTATATTCACTTGTGTCTACCAGAATCACACATACAATATTCACTTGTTTCTACCTGAATCACACATACTATATTCACTTGTGTATACCAGAATCACACATACTATATTCACTTGTGTATACCAGAATCACACATACTATATTC
The DNA here is from genome assembly GCA_014155875.1 of Cepaea nemoralis. Classification (NCBI taxonomy): domain Eukaryota; kingdom Metazoa; phylum Mollusca; class Gastropoda; order Stylommatophora; family Helicidae; genus Cepaea; species Cepaea nemoralis. The sequence continues at coordinate 236,617 of JACEFZ010028138.1, forward strand.
ACTTGTGTATACCAGAATCACACATACTATATTCACTTGTGTATACCAGAATCACACATACAATATTCATTTGTTTCTACCAGAATTACACATACAATATTCACTTGTGTATACCAGAATCACACATACTATATTCACTTGTGTATACCAGAATCACACATACTATATTCACTTGTGTATACCAGAATCACACATACTATATTCACTTGTGTATACCAGAATCACACATACTATATTCACTTGTGTATACCAGAATCACACATACTATATTCATTTGTTTCTACCAGAATTACACATACTATATTCACTTGTGTCTACCAGAATCACACATACAATATTCACTTGTTTCTACCTGAATCACACATACTATATTCACTTGCGTCTACCAGAAGCACATATACTATATTCACTTGTGTATACCAAAATCACCCATACTATATTCACTTGTGTATACCAAAATCACCCATACTATATTCACTTGTGTATACCAGAATTACACATACTGTATTCACTTGTGTATACCAGAATCACACATGCTATATTCACTTGTGAATACGGGGTGCGGAGGTGTTTCCAAGGCACCAGGGCTATACTGGCCAAGACCTACTGACGCGTCCTGGCCGAACGTCCTTGGCAGCAGGTCCCTTTGGGGTCCTGGCTAAAGTCAGTAGGATCATGGATTCCTCCGAAGTCGGAGAGTGTCTGCCTGCACGGTGAGGAACCACCAGTCTGCACACCAATAAGCCAGACATGGGACAACGGATACTCACGCAAACCTTGGGTCCTGTATGACATCACACTGATGTTGGACAACAGGATGTCTTCATCCAACATACAGAACTTCACGCTGGAGTTCATAGCCAGCGAACACAAGCAAGCAAGCAAGCACTTGTAAAATATCCCTTGGCAGTTGGAAATCGAAAAAGAGTAGCCTAACGCCGCTGCCTGGGCAAAATTTTGAGTTAAAAATCTACCCAAAGTATTTCAGTATCCTCGCCGGTGCTACGGAGTTCATGCACTGAACTGAGTTTCTCCAGACTCAGGTTTGAGTTAGGAGGAGAACGGAGCACTTATGGGTTGCACCCGTGTGCCGTGATGTTGATCCATCGATTAAACCAAAAAAAAAAAACTAAACATCTATACCAGAACACACATACTATATTCCCTGTGGGCTGGTTTTATACCACAATCACACATACTATATTCATGTGTGGCTTGGTTTTATATCAGAATCACACATACTATATTCACTTGTGGGTTGGTTTTATACCAGAATCACACATACTATATTCACTTGTGGCTTGGTTTTATACCAGATTCACATATACTATAATCACTTGTGGGTGGGTTTTCTCATTTGAAACATAGATTTGATTCGGTCTGTACCTTTTCAGTTCCAACATGTGCAACGTGCACATACAGCCTCGAGTTTTTCATCCTGGTCCGATAAGGCTTGATGTCTGATCCACTGTCCCAAGATCAGGAAAGAGTATACAACCTGTTTTTGTTTGTTTGTAAAACTCCAGTCTATGTCATGAAAAGAAACAGGCATGCATGGGCCAGAAGAAGATGAAATAACCTTCTGAAGCTACTTGTGCACACAGCTGACATCAATAATGGCTCACTATGGATCATCCTGACTAGTGAATACAACACTTCTGGTATCGTTAAAAAGTTGCATATCCTTTACAGGACATAGCAGTCAACCCCAGTATTTTTTGGCTGTTTGTGATTCCTGGGCAAGTTTACATTCAGTAGTTTGCTATTACTTTCTGAACGACTGGCACTCATACCATTTCATAAAAAAACCAAAGCAAGGCAGTCTGCTGCCATATTGTCTGCAGTTGTGTTTCGAATGTGGTAAGCGGGATTATGAACTGCAGTATGCAACCCCTTCGCCACGAAGCCGGCACAGTATGGTTAAACAATGTGAAATAAAGTATATATTTAACAAACAATGCAACAAAACCTGACACAGTTAAACAGCCTGACAACAAGAAACCTATCATGTCATAACATCTGAGCTACTGTGCAAACCCCCCCCCCCCCCCCCCCCCCCCCCAAACATGTGCTTTACCGGAGCTGAGAACTGAGGTCTTCAGGTGGGTGTGAGAGGTGCATGTAGAATTATACAGAACAGAGACTAATGACACTTTCGATGGTGGATGAATGGCTTGTATTTATAGCTTTGCTGGTCTCCTGGAAAGAAATATTCTTGGATAGTGATATCTCTTGTCTTCTCAGACAACAGGCACATGTTGGGTGATGTCATCAATAGTACATCAACATACTTTACATCACTGGAAATGTCATGGTACCAATTGTAGGCTGGATTCACCAGCTAACCCAGTTCACTCAAACAAATCCACACCTTCAAGGGGATTTGAACAGATGACCACTGGGCCAGCAGTCAATCTTGATAATTACTGCGCTAGCACAGCTTCCTGCAACCACATAATTCTTTTACAATTCTGGAAGGAAGATTGAAAATTAAACTATTTTCAGACTTTAAAGAAAAATAAACAGCCCAGAAACTTATTTTTCTCAATAATATAAAGAAATAAGACTGTAAACTGGATGTTAATAATTGAACATGACTACTTGAATAGAAAACAAACAATATTGTCATACTGATGTTGGAAGTGGAAGCTGATCTCCAACAATCAGGTGGGCTAGTGCCATTAGCTTGTCCCCGAAATACACATGTATTGCTGACATCAATAATGGCTCACTGTGGATCATCCTGACTGTGAAGACAACTCTTCTGGTATGGTTAAACAATCTGAAATGAAGTATATTTACAAACAATACAACAAAACCTGACATCCAGGTATAGTTAAACGTCTGACAACAAGAAACCTATGTATAAGCTATACAACACAATCTGACATCCTGATGTGGTAATAAATGTGTAAAAGATATATTTACAAATATATATCTTGGAATTGCATTAAGTCTGAACAAGATATCCCTGATAGTCTGTGCGATGCAGTTTTTTTTTATATTGTTATTAAACTTCCTATTTTTATTTTTCCCCTGGATGTTGCCCTCCAGTTTTTTCAGTAGCAGACCTGCACATCTCATATTGTGACTAAGACCAGGAAGTCTACATTTGGCATTTTTGTCAGTAGTTGTCAGCTTAGCCATGCTTTAAGAATTTTTTCACTTGATCTATTCTCTAACTCAGTCTTTGCACCATATGATAACAGCAAACAAAAACAACAGACAAAAGGACAAGTAAACATGTAAGATGAGCCAATGAAATCATGTGATCAGGAACAGCAGATTTTACACTGATCAGGACCTTTTGAGCAGCTCTTCACGGTGTGACCTAGTGACAGACTTGGGCCCCCAACCTGGTTAATGTTGCAGGGATCACTATGCATCTCCATAGGTGTGCAGTTTCAGTACATCCTGCTGGTTTCTGAGCTTGAACAGTTTCACTACATCCTGCTGGTTTCTGAGCTTGAACAGTTTCACTACATCCTGCTGGTTTCTGAGCTTGAACAGTTTCAGTACATCCTGCTGGTTTCTGAGACTGAACAGTTTCACTACATCCTGCTGGTTTCTGAGCTTGAACAGTTTCACTACATCCTGCTGGTTTCTGAGCTTGAACAGTTTCAGTACATCCTGCTGGTTTCTGAGCTTGAACAGTTTCACTACATCCTGCTGGTTTCTGAGCTTGAACAGTTTCACTACATCCTGCTGGTTTCTGAGCTTGAACAGTTTCACTACATCCTGCTGATTTCTGAGCTTGAACAGTTTCACTACATCCTGCTGGTTTCTGAGCTTGAACAGTTTCACTACATCCTGCTGGTTTCTGAGCTTGAACAGTTTCACTACATCCTGCTGGTTTCTGAGCTTGAACAGTTTCACTACATCCTGCTGGTTTCTGAGCTTGAACAGTTTCACTACATCCTGCTGGTTTCTGAGCTTGAACAGTTTCACTACATCCTGCTGGTTTCTGAGCTTGAACAGTTTCACTACATCCTGCTGGTTTCTGAGCTTGAACAGTTTCACTACATCCTGCTGGTTTCTGAGCTTGAACAGTTTCACTACATCCTGCTGGTTTCTGAGCTTGAACAGTTTCACTATATCCTGCTGGTTTCTGAGCTTGAACAGGGGCAGGAGATTCTCTGCAACAGTTCCTGTCCTATGGAGATGGTACTTCAGTACCGGGTTGGGAGGAAAGTCTCTTCACCAACCTCAGCCCAACAGATGCCAGCCCTTTTAAACAACCTGAACATCAAAGCACCAGACTCAACTGTTAAAACATACAGTATTCCAGGTGATTCTTGACCAACCACCAAACATGTAGAATATAAAACACAATTTAATCAAATGAAATTAAAGGTACTTTATTTATGAGCACCAAGCGGGTCCTGAGAAGAGTTATCTCTTGTTCATACAAGAACCTCAAGGACAGTGGCCAAGACATATATGAGTGGTGAGACAAATTTAGGACCCGCATGAAGACAGGGCTAGACAGGTTTAGAAACTTCATAACCAGCAGTGAGCAGGATTAGAAACATCATAACTAGCTGTAAGACAGGATTAGAAACTTCATGACCAGCAGTGAGACAGGATAACACACTTCATAACCAGCAGTGAGACAGGATTAGAAACTTCATAACTAGCAGTGAGACAGGATTAGAAACATTGTAACCAGCTGTGAGACAGGATTAGAAACATCATAACCAAGTGTGAGACAGTATTAGAAACTTCATAACCAGTTGTGAGACAGGATTAGAAATATCATAACAAGTTGTGAGAATGGGTTAGAAAGTTCATAACCAGCTATGAGACAGGATTAGAAGCATCATAACCAGCTGTGAGACAGGATTAGAAACATCATAACCAGTTGTGAGATAGGATTAGAAACTTCATAACCAGTTGTGAGACAGGATTAGAAACTTCACAACCAGTTGTGAGACAGGATTAGAAACATTGTAACCAGCTGTGAGACAGGATTAGAAACATCATAACCAGGTGTGAGACAGTATTAGAAACTTCATAACCAGTCGTGAGACAGGATTAGAAATATCATAACAAGTTGTGAGAATGGGTTAGAAAGTTCATAACCAGCTATGAGACAGGATTAGAAACATCATAACCAGCTGTGAGACAGGATTAGAAACATCATAACCAGTTGTGAGATAGGATTAGAAACTTCATAACCAGTTGTGAGACAGGATTAGAAACTTCATAACCAGTTGTGAGACAGGATTAGAAACTTCATAACCAGTTGTGAGACAGGATTAGAAACATCATAACTAGCTGTAAGACAGGATTAGAAACTTCATGACCAGCAGTGAGACAGGATAACACACTTCATAACCAGCTGTGAGACAGGATTAGAAACTTCATAACCAGTAGTGAGACAGGATTAGAAACTTCATAACTAGCAGTGAGACAGGATTAGAAACATTGTAACCAGCTGTGAGACAGGATTAGAAACATCATAACCAGGTGTGAGACAGTATTAGAAACTTCATAAACAGTTGTGAGACAGGATTAGAAATATCATAACAAGTTGTGAGAATGGGTTAGAAAGTTCATAACCAGCTATGAGACAGGATTAGAAACATCATAACCAGCTGTGAGACAGGATTAGAAACATCATAACCAGTTGTGAGATAGGATTAGAAACTTCATAACCAGTTGTGAGACAGGATTAGAAACTTCACAACCAGTTGTGAGACAGGATTAGAAACATTGTAACCAGCTGTGAGACAGGATTAGAAACATCATAACCAGGTGTGAGACAGTATTAGAAACTTCATAACCAGTTGTGAGACAGGATTAGAAATATCATAACAAGTTATGAGAATGGGTTAGAAAGTTCATAACCAGCTATGAGACAGGATTAGAAACATCATAACCAGCTGTGAGACAGGATTAGAAACATCATAACCAGTTGTGAGATAGGATTAGAAACTTCATAACCAGTTGTGAGACAGGATTAGAAACTTCATAACCAGTTGTGAGACAGGATTAGAAACTTCATAACCAGTTGTGAGACAGGATTAGAAACATCATAACTAGTTGTGAGACAGGATTAGACAGTTCATAATCAGTTGTGAGACAGGATTATAAACTTCATAACCAGTGCATGGCTGATCAACCTTTGGACAGAAACCAAGATTACCACATATGCTGTCAAACACACACAAGAAGGGAAATACACAGTCCTATGTGCAAGATAGAATAAAGGAATTACTGCAGTACGATGTTAAACTATAAGATAATATTAGAGGGTGACAGCTGTGTAGAAATACAAAACAAACAGAAAAAGCCCATCTGCTTACTTGTGCACGGCAACGGAGCACATGCTTTCAGTCCCAGGAGGTAGGCGTGGCAGTGGAACTGGGCCCCAGAGAGATTCTCTGTCTTCTGGCATCATAAAGCTCTGGTAGTCGCCTGGCTCAAGTCGTAGCATGCAAGGGCCTAAAGTTGGAGCTGAACAACTCCAGACCTAGAATGATAAACATTGATAGGAAATGTTAGGTTTCTGACATTTACTTTGGATAACATACTGCTTAAGAAACGTGGCTGTCTCTAAAATAAAACAATGAAAAGAAACAATTAAATTCAACGTAAAATTACAATTATTATAAAAGTAACTTTAAGGCATTTTAAGAAAAATTCAAAAGTTTGCTTTGGTGTTTCATAAACTGGTAGTTTAAGAAAATGTTAGTCCAATACTTAAAGTGAATGCAGGTTTCTATGCACCCCGTCTCCTCCACGGCAACATCAATGTTTTCTTTCTTCCTCATTTCTCTGTTAAGCACCTAGTTATGTACCTCTTTAACTAAAAAACCAGTGTATCTAACGTCTGTATGCATTTATCAGATTTACCTCCTCCAGACAGATTCCAGCCACGGTATTATGTTCTACTAAATGTACACAGATTGATTGTTTACATGAACAATTTTGATTAATTTGGTTATTTCGGGATTTGAATTTTAAATATTGAGCACAACCCACTACTGGCAAAGCTGATTGTATTCTGGTATGAACCTAAGGCCTATCCACGTCAATATGGAAGCACTATACTCGAGTTTCGCCCTCGCTTGAGCTCGTCAGTAGTGCACATCCCTGACCGGATCCGGAAACAAACCCCGGATCACTGGCGTGTGAAGCTGGCGTGCAACCACGCGGCACACGTTGGACACACAGCCAAATTATCATAACAGAATATTACAACGTCACCGATCGTAGGCTATGCTCAAGATTGCCCAATCGCCGCGACTGACGTCGGTCAATCGATGTGGACCCGAAACGATCAGGACTTCTCACTGGCAAGGAACACCAGGCCTCCTAAATCCAATGAGCAATAATCAAATTGATTAATTTGGTTATTTCGGGATTTGAATTTTAAATATTGAGCACAACCCACTACTGGCAATGCTGATCGTATTCTGGTATGAACCTAAGGCCTATCCACGTCAATATGGAAGCACTATACTCGAGTTTCGCCCTCGCTTGAGCTCATCAGTAGTGCACATCCCTGACCGGATCCGGAAACAAGCCCCGGATCACTAGCGTGTAAAGCGGGCGTGCAACCACGCGGCACACGTTGGACACACAGCCAAATTATCATAACAGGATATTACAACGTCACCCATCGTAGGCTATGCTCAAGATTGCCCAATCGCCTTGAGCATAGCCTACGATGGGTGACGTTGTAATATTCTGTTATGATAATTTGGCTGTGTCCAAATGAACAATTTTATCTGGAAAGTGGCTTTGTGGCCCAGTCTTTGTCAATTCCAGCCACTGTAGGATTTTTAACAAATGCAATTTGCACATAAGATTTTTCTTCGCACTTATTTCAGAAAAAAACAAAACAAACAAACATCAGTATAACTCAAAGAGCTGGGAGTTAATAAACACATTGAAGCATATTATCTGAGGTAAAATGGTTGACAGGCAAAACTGGAGTTGCAGCACACAATGTTCAATGCTGCTGTAATTTAGTTATCTAGTTATTTTACTTTGTGTTGTGTGAATTCTGCAATATGTACCTGATGAGATGCAGCGAAATATGCCAGACAATAAATCATGCAATCTATTATTTGTGTCTTCGTTATTCAACCAACAAAGAGTCCCAAAACCAATGGTACCAGCTATAGTCTGATTGTGTCTGTCTGGTCTTTCCTCGGAGTACTGGGTCTTGTGTCTGTCTGGTCTGTCCTCGGAGTACTGGGTCTTGTGTCTGTCTGGTCTGTCCTCGGAGTACTGAGTCTTGGCCAGATCCTCTGGTCTTTCCTCGGAGTACTGAGTCTTGGCCAGATCCTCTGGTCTGTCCTCGGAGTACTGAGTCTTGGCCAGATCCTCTGGTCTGTCCTCGGAGTACTGAGTTGTGGCCAGATCCTCTGGTCTGTCCTCGGAGTACTGAGTCTTGGCCAGATCCTCTGGTCTGTCCTCGGAGTACTGAGTCTTGGCCAGATCCTCCACTCCTTGCTGCACTATTCTCTCCAAGCTATGATGATTTCATGGTTCTTTCACACTATTCATGTGGTCCCAAAGAGCTCAGACTATATCTGCCTCATTACGCACCATACCCCACCCAGCGTGTCAACATACTGATGTTAGTCATGGACCATTTTTCATTCACTGAAGAAGAAAAACTTAAATATTACAGAAAATTCTTAGAATATCATGGACCAGGATGGAGACAAATGTTGATATTCTGTAAGATATAAACACCACAGAGAAATGACTCATAAATATTATCGTGGCTTAGAAACTCAAATACTTTGGTCATATTAAATATGGCAGTGATTTAGAATAAATATTAATGGACGCCATGGTTTCTAGAAGAAGAGATCAGTTGAACTCATTGTATTAGAGACACTTTAGGCTTGAAAATGTATAGGCAGGGGACCTGGCAACAGATTTAGAGTCTTCTTTTGCCTTCTGTAAAGGACCTGCTACCTGAGCTACTCAAAGGTAAATATTTAGAAAAAAGTAAAAGCCTTGCCTTGTCACCATAGCCCATAAGAGAAGCAAAGACCTGTAGACCGTAACCAACTATGCATGATGTAAACAGATGACTAAGAAAGATTTGTGATTTAGCTGGTCTAGGATCGAAGCTCCGACAGGCGGACTGTTAGAGCATTGCTTTGATGATCCGGCAGCTTCTGCAGCTTGTCTTGTTCCAGATGTATAGGTGTTAACCTTCCTCTGGAGTGAACTAGGCAGGCCGAGAGAGGGATCATGCTGCATGGGCAACACATGGTTTCTTTATTTTAGCCCAGGCTTTGTGCTATGAAGAGGCAATAACTCCATCCCTGGTCTTAACCGGTCTCGGAATCAAAGCGAGAGGCAACTGTTACGGGTTATAAGTCCTTGTCAGTTGGCGTAGACATGGGGCGCCACGCGTTGCCTCTGACGGTGGGAGACACCTATAGGTGTCACTGATCAGCTACCGCCCGCCTCAAGCTAGGCAGCCCCCGGCCAATTGGGTGCTGATCCGCCACAGCCTGCCTGATTCAATGGGTGCTTGGGGCTAGGACAAAATCTGAATCGCAGGCTGTAAAACCAATGCATCAGGTACTAATAAAAAGAATAATAGAAACCTCAAGGTACGGCTTGCAACCTGGAACGTGAGAACCATGTGTCCAGGATTTTCCACTGACTTGACAAATATTGACGATGTGAGAAAAACGGCTGTGATTGATGCTGAACTCAATCGTCTTAACATTGATATTGCTGGCCTGCAGGAGACTTGCCTCGCCGAGGAAGGGTCACTCAGGGGAAATAATTACACCTTTTTTTTGGAAGGGTAGATGGCAGGCAGAAAAAGGGCAATATGGTGTGGGCTTTGCAGTGAAGAATTCGCTACTGGGAATGATTGATATCCCAGCTGGAGGTAATGAAAGATTATTATCACTGCGCTTGGCAACCTCTTGTGGATTTGCCACCATTCTCACTGCATATGCACCGACACTGGCTTCCTCTGATGATGTGAAGGATACGTTCTATGAGCAGCTAGACTCTGCGATCAAGGCAGTTCCAAAATCCGACTACATTTATATGCTCGGTGATTTCAATGCTCGTGTGGGCAAGGACTCGAGTTCATGGCCAGTGTGCCTTGGAAAATACAACATCGGTCGCATGAATGATAATGAGCAAAGGCTGCTGGAGTATTGCACTAGAAATGACCTATGTATTACAAACTCCTTTTTTAAAACAAAAGAGATGCATAAGGTCACATGGAAACATCCAAGATCCGGCCATTAGCATCAGCTGGACTTCATTATCAGACGGAGACAACAATTGAACCATACATCATTAACTCGAAGTTACCACAGTGCTGACTGTGATACAGATCATTCTTTGGTTGTTGCAAGGGTTAGACTGAGACCAAAGAGAATCTACACAGCTAAACACAAGTCTAGCCCCAGGATTAATATTATTAACACTCAGGATCCTGGAAAGTGCTTTGAATTTCAACAGCAACTTGAAGACGCTTTCAATGATACATCAGAAAATTGTATAGTAAATGATAAATGGAGTAAACTTAAGGAAACTATAAAACAGCGGTAGGGGTTTACGGCACTGTGGATCATAAGAGGCAGGACTGGTTTGCGGCAAACAGCCAGATACTGCAACCCTTGATTGATAAAAAGAAGATAGCTCTCTTAAGAAACAAGGAAAGACCAACGCGTAACACTCTGAGTGAGCTGAAGCAAGCGAGGAAGGATGTACAAAAGGCTGCCAGGCAGACTGGTTTGCGGCAAACAGCCAGATACTGCAGCCCTTGATTGATAAAAAGAAGATAGCTCTCTTAAGAAACAAGGAAAGACCAACGCGTAACACTCTGAGTGAGCTGAAGCAAGCGAGGAAGGATGTACAAAAGGCTGCCAGGCAGTGTGCGAATGACTATTGGATCAAGTTATGTGAGTCCATTCAAATCGCAAGTGATAAGGGAAACATCAGAAGCATGTATGAAGGGATAAAGAAAGCCTGTGGTCCAATGATCAAAAGAAGCGCACCGCTGAAAACCTTAACTGGAGAAATCAACACTGATAAGAAACAGCAGATGGATAGATGGGTCGAGCACTATTTAGAGCTTTACTCAAGTGAGACCAAACTAGCGGATACTGCCCTCGACGCCATAGAGGCCCTACCAACTCTTGACCACCTGGACACACTTCCCACTATAACAGAAGTTAAGTGTGCTATAAATTAGCTTGCATCTGGCAAGGCTCCAGGTAAGGATGGGATTCCAATAGATGTAATCAGAAGTGGGCAAGACACACTCGCTCTACAGATCCACAAGCTAATAGAGCTATACTGGCGAGAAGGACAAGTCCAACAGGATTTCAAAGATTCAAACATCATAACGCTGTACAAGAACAAGGGAGATCGGAGCGACTGTAACAACTATAGGGGTATCTCACTTCTGTGTATTGTTGGGAAAGTATTTGCCAGAATTGTCCTGCGCAGACTTCAAGTCCTGGGAGATCAAGTCTACCCCGAATCACAGTGCGGCTTCCGTCAGAACCGGTCTACCATTGATATGATATTCTAATTGCGACAGATGCAAGAAAAATGCCGGGAACAAATTTGGCTGTGTCCAAATGAACAATTTTATCTGGAAAGTGGCTTTGTGGCCCAGTCTTTGTCAATTCCAGCCACTGTAGGATTTTTAACAAATGCAATTTGCACATAAGATTTTTCTTCGCACTTATTTCAGAAAAAAACAAAACAAACAAACATCAGTATAACTCAAAGAGCTGGGAGTTAATAAACACATTGAAGCATATTATCTGAGGTAAAATGGTTGACAGGCAAAACTGGAGTTGCAGCACACAATGTTCAATGCTGCTGTAATTTAGTTATCTAGTTATTTTACTTTGTGTTGTGTGAATTCTGCAATATGTACCTGATGAGATGCAGCGAAATATGCCAGACAATAAATCATGCAATCTATTATTTGTGTCTTCGTTATTCAACCAACAAAGAGTCCCAAAACCAATGGTACCAGCTATAGTCTGATTGTGTCTGTCTGGTCTTTCCTCGGAGTACTGGGTCTTGTGTCTGTCTGGTCTGTCCTCGGAGTACTGGGTCTTGTGTCTGTCTGGTCTGTCCTCGGAGTACTGAGTCTTGGCCAGATCCTCTGGTCTTTCCTCGGAGTACTGAGTCTTGGCCAGATCCTCTGGTCTGTCCTCGGAGTACTGAGTCTTGGCCAGATCCTCTGGTCTGTCCTCGGAGTACTGAGTTGTGGCCAGATCCTCTGGTCTGTCCTCGGAGTACTGAGTCTTGGCCAGATCCTCTGGTCTGTCCTCGGAGTACTGAGTCTTGGCCAGATCCTCCACTCCTTGCTGCACTATTCTCTCCAAGCTATGATGATTTCATGGTTCTTTCACACTATTCATGTGGTCCCAAAGAGCTCAGACTATATCTGCCTCATTACGCACCATACCCCACCCAGCGTGTCAACATACTGATGTTAGTCATGGACCATTTTTCATTCACTGAAGAAGAAAAACTGAAATATTACAGAACATTCTTAGAATATCATGGACCAGGATGGAGACAAATGTTGATATTCTGTAAGATATAAACACCACAGAGAAATGACTCATAAATATTATCGTGGCTTAGAAACTCAAATACTTTGGTCATATTAAACATGGCAGTGATTTAGAATAAATATTAATGGACGCCATGGTTTCTAGAAGAAGAGATCAGTTGAACTCATTGTATTAGAGACACTTTAGGCTTGAAAATGTATAGGCAGGGGACCTGGCAACAGATTTAGAGTCTTCTTTTGCCTTCTGTAAAGGACCTGCTACCTGAGCTACTCAAAGGTAAATATTTAGAAAAAAGTAAAAGCCTTGCCTTGTCACCATAGCCCATAAGAGAAGCAAAGACCTGTAGACCGTAACCAACTATGCATGATGTAAACAGATGACTAAGAAAGATTTGTGTGAGACTGGCTATCTCAGCTCATCCATAAAATACTTGAGCTGCACAATGCAAACAATGTATGAACAAGTCTACAAAGGGCATGGCATAAGGTGGTGGTGGGTTTTTTGCTCCATTGCAAGATAAAAGGAGAAGTAGAAGAAAAAGATATGAAAGCTTTAGTCATGGCCAATGTTATTAAATAAGAATGATGTTGGCTGCAGTAGGACATGATTGCGCTCAACAAAGATTTATACAAAAATTTATTGTTAAGATCCTGTGGTTAGACAACATGTACAACTTCATACTATTGCTCACAAATGTAATGCCTTAGTGTATTATATAGTATATGTATTTTTACTTTTGACACAAGATATTTACACACCTTTGCTGTCTGTTTTGTTAATGTTACCATTAGTGTACACTGGTGGTAGCTTCATGTTTTCATTTCCACAATGTGGCAAGTAGTGACTGTCAACTATGCATATTTGCTGCACAAACCTATCACTGGTTTTATACAGAGGTTTTCAGCCACAACAGAATGCTGGTGGAGAAATTAGCTGGCACAAGAGCAGGGTTCAAAAACTATGGTTGCAGATAACGCCCTGAAAAGAGACTTTAAAATGAGACCTTGAAGCTGTAGATTTAACTATCAGTAGGTGAAAGACCAATTATTGTCTTCTCCCTTGTTTGTCCTTAAAAAGTTGGTCTGTTGCCAGCTCAGCTGTCATATTTATGCCTGTTGGCCAGTCTACTTCAGACTGCCATTTTATGAAGTGTGGATGCCTTTCCTCAACTTCACAATACTATACAAATTCTGCAGTGGGCAGTTTTTCTAATCTGTAAATTCTGCCAGGGAAGTAACCTACTCTTCACAATTCTCTTTTCTAGAAGGATATTTTAAAGGAGTTTAAAGGCAAAAGGGTTGATTTTATTGCAAACAATTGTATCCTATTTGATTCAGTCTCTGTGTGTCAAAGAGAGATACTGTAACTATTGTGACCTACATTACAGGTATATGAATATATCTAATTTTTAATCAATCAGATTCTTAGAACTCTACTCAGCTAAATTATAGCTTTCATTTTCATCACAGCTGACCAACATTGCCCTTTTCAGTACAACACAGCCATGTCTTTATTTACTTTAAAGACATTAACATCTTATTCTATTCCATTGAAATATTATAACTTTGACACACAGTGACGATCAGAGGTAGAAAAAACTAAACATAATTCAGGAGCCAGTTCTTTTTTCTCAGGAGCGGGCAAGTATTTTGGTTAAATATGAGCTAAGTAAATAATTGAAAACTCAAGTGCCAGGTAAAAATGTTCAGGAACCTGGATATATCTACCCCTGGTGATGATTACATATTATGTTTTTATGTAATGATGTTTGTAGCTATATTTTATTATCTTACATTTCAACAGTTAACACAAATACTGTTTTCATACTTATAATGTTGACGATGGGAAGCCTGTCCATAAGTTAAAGAAATATAAATGACAACATTAACACTGTTACACAAAATACAAACAACATACCACTCCAATTGATAATCCATCCCCACAGTCAATGTCATCATTTGCTGAGAGACCTTTGTTGTTCAAGGGTTGTATCTTCTTCTGAAGATCAATTTTCCCCTCACCAACTATATCACTGGTTCCAAGGCAAAGTTTTCCTGATTTCATTTGAAGGCTAGCGATTAATTTATCATTGTAACGAGTGTCAAACTGAAAGTGTGCATCAACAGTGCTATCTTCAAATGTCCGAGAGTTTCCTTTAACAGTGGCAATGTTTTCTGTCACAAATAAACAGCGATTGAAATTTTGATAGCCTGTGTTATAGCACAGCTTCAGTTTATAGGTTTTTCCCACTGGAAGCCCTGATATTCGAATTTTCTCTATGAGAACATCCGCTTGTTTGGTGCAGATCCGATAAACATCTTCTTTACTCATAGGGCTGAGACTTGAATGTGGTGGGTCCCCTCGATACATTGCCCCGAAATGGGAGAATTTCTCATTAAATACTTTTCTCCATAAATTCCGAGTTTTAGCTTCAGCCAAAGAAAGTTTTGAACCTGGCGATCGGTCATTGACAGAGTCATCATGAGGCAGTAAATAACCCAGATATGTCTCAATGTCACTCTTGTAGATGACTGGATGAAGTAGATGTGCATGCCACAAAAGGTCACTGTCGTAACAAGGAACTAGAAAAACTCCTGGATTGTGGCACTTTAAAAACAGAAACTTCTTGTAGCGCATTAAAGCAATGTTCAAGAACTTTTCATCTCGGTAGTGAGGAAGACTGACCTGATAGTAAAATGTCTTCTGTCTGGAAATAGCTTGTACTAAGTTGTACGTCAAGGCTGAAATAAAGTCTTGATCAAATCGCACAGCGAAAGCATCACAAGTAGAAAAAGGCACATCAGCATATTCATTTTTCCATAATCTTTCTGATTCTTTTATCAGTTCCTTTCGCTGAGCTCTGTCTATCACATGATGGTCAATTAATTTGCCTACAATATTGCTGCAGTCTAAATGGTATGACTCTGGACACAACATATGACAATGCCACACCCACTCTATGTCAATTGGTGCCGGCAACAAACGGTCTGAATGCTTCGCCACTAGTGGCAGCCAGTATTTCTCATATCGTTGAACTGCATATTCTACCAAAGGCCCTTCACTTAGTTCTGGTTTAGATGAAACATCACTCAGAAAGTCCAACAGAAATCTGGCTGCTTCCACATGATCGAAAGATATGGGAATTTCATTTGCATCAAAAACTGATGAGCAAACTGAACTGACACTTCCAAGTCGCAGAGACATCTTATTGGTAACAGTACGTACATGAATTCAGAGGAGCAGACACAGCTCCCCGTCAACTGACATTACTGTCATCACAAATATGTGAAATTATACATTAAACATACAAAAGTCTTCATCCAGACATTGATGAAATCTGGTAACTACAATTCTCCTTGTGTGCTGACTGAAGTAATGCAGTGCTTTTTGGAAAAAAATTACTAGTAATAGTACTTATACATTAGCTGTTCAGTTACCACAGGAGTGTGTAGTGTATGTCAATCACTTCACTGCAAAATTCTTTCACAAACCTTTTGACTCAACCATTATATTTTTATCCTCGAAAATGCAAACAATGTGAATGTTAGAACAGAGTTGAGTTGTTGGAACAGAGAACATCAGTAGCCCTTGTGAACAAGCTACACAGTCACTCGGTAGGTAGAGATGAATCATCCGAGGTACGAAAACGAAAATGACTAGTGAGTGAATAAAATTCCAGCTTTCTGTATTTTGTAGGGTGTTTTACCGTGGTTCAGAGTCTAGGCTCCGGTAGGAAATAAACAAGGATCTGCCATACATGCAGTTACTGAGATGTAAGTATAAACTGTTATGATACATTTCAATGCCGATCATCAGATGTGGCTTCCTTTCTTGATGAGTCGGCGATGACCAGTCAGGGTATGTTACAGAGTAATGAGAGTATCAACTGAGCTTTGAAGTTTCGTCAAGTTTGTTCACTAACAGTTCATATCGAAAACCCCTAAAACACACGACAAGTCCACATACGAATGAATAAACTAGGAAGTGGGTGTATTTGTAAATCAGGAAAACTTGTTGTTTACAGCCTAGTTGACGGAAATTAAGCCTCCCAACTATGGAATATGTAGTCCCTCAGCTGTCTTGTTGACAAATCTTCCTAATTTTTTGTTCAACTTCCGGTACAAGTATACTTCTGCGTAACTACGTCGTCAACCCCGTATTTCGGTTTATTACATAAGCCCAATCTCATCATCAAGTGCCCTGCCAGCTAGCGTAGGCGTTCATGGCTCTCAACAAATCTCGGTCGTTGGTGTTCTGGATCATCTCTGTGATGGTATTCCTCCATGCCACCGTCTCAGTCCATCCAGCATCATTTGTCTTGGTCTGCCTCTGCCTCTCTTCCCCTCAATCTTTCCAGTTGTCACGATGTTCTCCAATGCCTCTCTTCTCATCACATGACCGAAGAAAGATGTTTGTCTCATCCTTATTGATATTGTTGTATATAATGTTCTAGTTTCATTAGCCTGTATCAGGCAGTCATTGTTAGTTACTCTGGTAGTCTAAGGAATTTGCAACATTCGTCTCAGGAACCACGTCTCTGTTGCTTCTAATTTCTTCTTAATTTGTTCATTTACATTCCAAGATTCACTGCCATACAGCAAAACTGGTTCTACATAGCATTTCATTTCAACACTCTCTTTCTTACATTCAGTGACAGTGACTTATTGCATAAGATACTCTTCACTTTCTTAAATGCGGCTTTTGCTTGCCCTATTCTGCTCTTAATATCTGTTGTACATCTTCCATCTGATGTTATAAATGCCCCTAGGTATTTAAAATTATCCACTTGGTTAAGAATTTTCCCTTCTATTTCTATATCACATTTTGGTGTCACCATTTTCTTTGATATCACCATTGTTACTGTTTTCCTGATATTTAAGGAGAATCCTTTCCTTGCACTCTGTGTTACTACAATGTCCAACAATTGTTGTAGGTCTGTTGAATTATCCGCCAACAATAATGTGTCATTTGCATAGCGTATATTATTTATATTATAACCTCCAACTAGTATTCCTGGCATCTCTTTGATCTCTCTCATTATTACTTCATGAATAAAATTAAGTGGAACTGCGGTAAAGCTGTGAAAGTGTAAACAATATAAAATGACACAAAGTAGTGCAGCTTTATGTGTCTTAACTCTGTTATGTAAAGCTGCACTACTTTGTGTCATTTTATATTGTTTTCATTATTACTTCGCTATATAGGGAGAAGAGATCGGGTGACAAGACACACCCTTGTCGTACTCCTAGCTTTATCTGTTCGTAAATACTCTTTATTTCCCATTTTAATTGCTGCTACTTGGTTCCCTGGCAGTCAGGTCTTAGTCAGATATGACTGAGCTACCGTATGACAGTAGACTGTACTACCTGCTTTCTGTCAGCGCCGAATGTTGGGCGGCGCTTACCAAACCCGACACCCCACATTGTGCCAACGGCTTCGGGCGGAAGAGCGCAATTGGGAGGGTACTAGCCTTATCCTGGTGCGAGGAAATGCAACCCAAAGACAAAATAAGTCATGGCAGGGCAGACCAGGCCCTAGGCCTTGGTTGGCAGCTGGTCTAGGATCGAAGCTCCGACAGGCGGACAGTTAGAGCATTGCTTTGCTGATCCGGCAGCTTCTGCAGCTTGTCTTGTTCCAGATGTATAGGTGTTAACTTTCCTCTGGAGTGAACTAGGCAGGCCGAGAGAGGGATCATGCTGCATGGGCAACACATGGTTTCTTTATTTTAGCCCAGGCTTTGTGCTATGGAGAGGCAATAACTCCATCCCTGGTCTTAACCGGTCTCGGAATCAAAGCGAGAGGCAACTGTTACGGGTTATAAGTCCTTGTCAGTTGGCGTAGACATGGGGCGCCACGCGTTGCCTCTGACGGTGGGAGACACCTATAGGTGTCACTGATCAGCTACCGCCCGCCTCAAGCTAGGCAGCCCCCGGCCAATTGGGTGCTGATCCGCCACAGCCTGCCTGATTCAATGGGTGCTTGGGGCTAGGACAAAATCTGAATCGCAGGCTGTAAAACCAATGCATCAGGTACTAATAAAAAGAATAATAGAAACCTCAAGGTACGGCTTGCAACCTGGAACGTGAGAACCATGTGTCCAGGATTTTCCACTGACTTGACAAATATTGACGATGTGAGAAAAACGGCTGTGATTGATGCTGAACTCAATCGTCTTAACATTGATATTGCTGGCCTGCAGGAGACTTGCCTCGCTGAGGAAGGGTCACTCAGGGAAAACAATTACACCTTTTTTTGGAAGGGAAGAGGGCAGGCAGAAAAAAGGCAACATGGTGTGGGCTTTGCAGTGAAGAATTCGCTACTGGGAATGATTGATATCCCAGCTGGAGGTAATGAAAGATTATTATCACTGCGCTTGGCAACCTCTTGTGGATTTGCCACCATTCTCACTGCATATGCACCGACACTGGCTTCCTCTGATGATGTGAAGGATACGTTCTATGAGCAGCTAGACTCTGCGATCAAGGCAGTTCCAAAATCCGACTACATTTATATGCTCGGTGATTTCAATGCTCGTGTGGGCAAGGACTCGAGTTCATGGCCAGTGTGCCTTGGAAAATACAACATCGGTCGCATGAATGATAATGAGCAAAGGCTGCTGGAGCATTGCACTAGAAATGACCTATGTATTACAAACTCCTTTTTTAAAACAAAAGAGATGCATAAGGTCACATGGAAACATCCAAGATCCGGCCATTAGCATCAGCTGGACTTCATTATCACACGGAGACAACAATTGAACCATACATCATTAACTCGAAGTTACCACAGTGCTGACTGTGATACAGATCATTCTTTGGTTGTTGCAAGGGTTAGACTGAGACCAAAGAGAATCTACACAGCTAAACACAAGTCTAGCCCCAGGATTAATATTATTAACACTCAGGATCCTGGAAAGTGCTTTGAATTTCAACAGCAACTTGAAGACGCTTTCAATGATACATCAGAAAATTGTATAGTAAATGATAAATGGAGTAAACTTAAGGAAACTATAAAACAGCGGTAGGGGTTTACGGCACTGTGGATCATAAGAGGCAGGACTGGTTTGCGGCAAACAGCCAGATACTGCAACCCTTGATTGATAAAAAGAAGATAGCTCTCTTAAGAAACAAGGAAAGACCAACGCGTAACACTCTGAGTGAGCTGAAGCAAGCGAGGAAGGATGTACAAAAGGCTGCCAGGCAGACTGGTTTGCGGCAAACAGCCAGATACTGCAGCCCTTGATTGATAAAAAGAAGATAGCTCTCTTAAGAAACAAGGAAAGACCAACGCGTAACACTCTGAGTGAGCTGAAGCAAGCGAGGAAGGATGTACAAAAGGCTGCCAGGCAGTGTGCGAATGACTATTGGATCAAGTTATGTGAGTCCATTCAAATCGCAAGTGATAAGGGAAACATCAGAAGCATGTATGAAGGGATAAAGAAAGCCTGTGGTCCAATGATCAAAAGAAGCGCACCGCTGAAAACCTTAACTGGAGAAATCAACACTGATAAGAAACAGCAGATGGATAGATGGGTCGAGCACTATTTAGAGCTTTACTCAAGTGAGACCAAACTAGCGGATACTGCCCTCGACGCCATAGAGGCCCTACCAACTCTTGACCACCTGGACACACTTCCCACTATAACAGAAGTTAAGTGTGCTATAAATTAGCTTGCATCTGGCAAGGCTCCAGGTAAGGATGGGATTCCAATAGATGTAATCAGAAGTGGGCAAGACACACTCGCTCTACAGATCCACAAGCTAATAGAGCTATACTGGCGAGAAGGACAAGTCCAACAGGATTTCAAAGATTCAAACATCATAACGCTGTACAAGAACAAGGGAGATCGGAGCGACTGTAACAACTATAGGGGTATCTCACTTCTGTGTATTGTTGGGAAAGTATTTGCCAGAATTGTCCTGCGCAGACTTCAAGTCCTGGGAGATCAAGTCTACCCCGAATCACAGTGCGGCTTCCGTCAGAACCGGTCTACCATTGATATGATATTCTAATTGCGACAGATGCAAGAAAAATGCCGGGAACAAAATCAGCCACTGTTTATTGCCTTCATCGACCTCACAAAGGCATTCGATTTGGTCAGTCGTGAGGGTCTGTTCAAAGCACTTGTCAGAAGTCGGGGTGCCCCACCGGCTAAATGAAAGTATTATTCACTGGCGAGCAACCCCAAATAGTCAGAAACTGACTAGGGACAAAATCTATATGGCTGAACTATAGATTAGGCCCATGAATATCCAACGTACAGCTCTAAGTGGCTCGTTACAAAATGAAATGAACTGTGCTGAATATTCGCCAAGGAATGGGAAAGAGAAGGTTAGCTAAGATAGATGTTTTAAGTCTAAATATATTAGTATAGACGACTATCTCAGTACAGGTTTTTCTCCCTGACTGCTCCCTTCCTTGGTGTCTAAGTGAACCCCCACCAATGTACACAACAACACGTATGCACAATTGGAATTAAAATATAACGAGAGAACTATGAGTTACAAGACTACAACATTTATTTACTACTCATATTACACATGTAAGGTTTTTCCAGACGATGATGGATGCGTATGAGTTTCTGTACTACAGTAATCATGAAGGTGAAATGATTAATATACAATACGTAACTCTGAATCCTGTCTGGACCAGTGAGAGATCAGCAACTCTCCAGTGGAAACCAAAAAAGAAACAGCTTGCCGGTATTCTGACGATCCTGTCAGTCCTGACACTCCTAGTCGTCACTCGTTCTTGAGATCTACAACATAGGTGCTCCTTGTGAGAGCTTGAAAGGAAGTCAAGAATGTGTTATATCTAGTTCTACATCAGCGCAATCCTAATTAAAACATATAACACAAACATATACAATGACCAGTCTGGCCAAGTTTACCTTCCAGCTCTACTGCGTTCACCATCCTCCTTCTCCCTACTGTCTTTAGTCTGGGACGGGCTTTTCAATTGTCTCACACGCCTGTAATGATTACATTTCTGCCGCCCCATGTCCATGTCGCTAATACAGAAATTCTGTGTCGTACAGCCGCTCCGTCCAAAGTTGGTTTAGCAGCTCACAGGATCGGTAATGGTATTATAATAATGCCTGATCATCCGGGCTTACAAGCCGTGACCAGTAGCTGTGCCAGGTTTCCATGCATTACCGTGGACGCATGCCCACAATACACTGAGAAAGTTTAGCACCATATACCCTATACCAAGTGTGGGTAATGTCTGTACCATTACACCTCTGCTTCCAACACAATCATTGGCCAATGTGCCAATGCGCAGACAATAGCATAACACTTCATATTGGTAGGTTTGCATATGACAAATCAATATATCAAACCTCCAATACACATAAATATATTGATTAAACTAGACATATTATGATACTTTAACATCATAGCATAATGCACTAGTTAGTTTGTATGTATACGAAATGAGACGTATATACACAAAAAGAATATGTACGAAGCATATTACTAGCATCGTATATTCATATGAAATTACACATACATACATCCAACATATCCGTAAACATTATATTACTTCAAGATGGACATCTAATGATACTCAACATAATAGCATCAGGCATTATTAATGAGTACTAATATTGTATAGCTACAAAATGAGATATACAACAAGTCTAATTGAAGTGACCACACAGACCAGCCATATTTGCTGAGCTGCCCGGTTTAATCACCACTTAGTTACTGCTGTTGTTAGAATTAAATAAATAGTCAGTTGACTATAATCTGTACAACAAATGCACACACCAAAAAGGCAACTAGGATAGTGTACAAAGAAAAGACAAGCATCTACCAAGACACCTAAAAGTATATCTACACAAGATCTCCTTCCATAAGTTTCTACTTCTCAGAAGAGTAACACTTAAAGCACAATGATATTGAACACAGAACTTAGAAAAAACACTCAAGTAACCTATGACAATGATAGTTCTTGCAATAACCTAGATCAGATATAGACTGAAAGTTCATATGTCTAAAAGACTGTTGCATAGTTACTAAGAAATCCTTCCTAGAAGCCAACATAATAATCATGCATATGACTACAAACATTGAGCTGGCTGCCTACCTGTTCTGAAGTCAGACTTAATCTAACATGAAACAGGCTAGGGACCCTATTTAAGCTGAATCCAGCAGACAGTATTATCTTATTGGCACCTTTCTGTCTGGTATGACAGAAACATGCTGACCTCCTAAGGTAATTAATTCTATTCAAGTGTTGGGCCAGTTCACGCCTCTTTTCCCATGCAGGCTGACTTATCTCCCCCTGGCAGTCATAAATGTGTTCTGAACCACTAACCCTCACAATAGTGTCACACCTGGATGGTTTTGAGTTGCCAGCCCCAGATCAGTTTCACAGTTTGCTCTCCAGTGTCTGGTACAAAGTCCACAGGCCCAGTGTTAATTGCCTCTGCCAGACATCCAACACCTAATTTCTGAATCCAGTCCGAATGGTTTATTATCCTTCTAACACCCAGCCTTTCTACCTGTCTACAGGAGTTACTAGCCTCTAGTCAAGTTTAGGATCAGTTTTACAAGGTCTGTTCACACTCTGTTGAGTCTGTGTGAATGGCTGGACTTAGCATGTTTATAGCTCCAGGTTGCTTGTGTCAGGCCTGGGCAGTTTTAATTTCCACTCACAGTCGCGGTTCATTTAACACTGCATAACTGTGTGGTGTTATTATCAATTCTGGGTCTGTTTCTCCTTTCCCCAGCATTCTTTATGATAGAGAATTTCATTCCTTGTTCTGTAATATCTCTACATGGTTCATCAAAAGTGAACCGAAATTTGTTCTGGGAAGTAAAGGCTGCCAATTCGTGACAGCACTAAAGAAGGTTGGCTGCCCATCAACTCTTCTGTCCATTGTGGAATCGTTCCACACAGGCATGAAGGGTATAATCAAGTTTGATGGCTCAACTTCAGAAGAGTTTGAAATCAAGAGTGGAGTTAAGCAAGGTTGTGTACTAGCCCCCACACTCTTTGTGATATACTTTTCACTTCTACTGAAATATGCCTTTCGTGATCAGGATGACGGTATATACATTCACTCACGCTCAGATGGTGGCCTCTATAATGCTCAGAGATTGAAGGCCAAGACCAAAATTAGCAAGGTACTAATCAGAGAGTTGCTTTTTGCGGATGATGCTGCGATTACGACCCACTCTGAGGAAGAATTACAACAGCTACTATCTGCATTCTCCAATGCTTGTTCTGAATTTGGTTTAACAATTAACAAAAAGAAGACACAGATTATGTCACAAGGTGCACATGGTGTACCATCAATCTTTATTGACGACGCCGAACTGGAGATAGTAGACCATTTGACATATCTAGGATCAGAGGTAAATAGCAAATTATCCCTCGATCAGGAAATCAACATCAGGATTGGCAAGGCAGAAACAACAATGAACATGTTAGCAAAAAGAGTCTGGGAGAACAGGAAGCTTACTGCCAAAACAAAAGTCCTCGTCTACCAAGCCTGTGTCCTTAGTACTCTTCTTTATGGCAGTGAAACCTGGACAACTTACTCACGCCAAGAGAAACGTTTAAACAGCTTTCATATGCAGTGTCTGCGAAGAATACTTGGTATTAAGTGGCAAGACAAAATCACAAATACTGAAGTATTGGAAAGATCAGGTTGTGTGACGGTGTATTCCATGCTCAGTCTTCGTAGACTTAGATGGATAGGACACGTTAGGAGGATGGATGATGGTAGAATACCAAAGGACATCTTTTTTGGTGAATTACAGACGGGTAGGAGATCTCAGGGTCGGCCTCTACTACGATACAAAGATGTGTGTAAGCGGGACATGATTGATACAGGCATTGATAATGCACATTGGGAGCACGTCGCCGCTGAACGTGTTGCATGGAGGGCAACTATCATAAATGGAATAAAGACAAAGGAGAAAATGATTGCAGATAAAGCACACACAGAGCGTGAGAGACGTAAGATGGTGCAAAATGGTGGAAATGACCATGTTTTCACATGCACCTACTGTGGGCAAACATTTGCAGCAAGAATTGGCCTTACCAGCCCCACTCGCCACCGCCATGGATCGTAGTTATTAAGCCTTTTTGAAGCACAATGTACCAAAGTATCGTCTGTCAAGACGGAAAGGTGCCAATGACTTGGTTCCAGTAAATATTCTTTAGTTTAGTTTAGTCGTTGGATCAACATCACGGCACACGGTTTAACCCATCAGTGCTCCGTTTTCCTCCTAACTCAAACATGAGTCTGGAGAAACTCAGCTCAATGCACGAACTCCGTTGCATCGGCGAGGATCCTGAAATACTTTGGGTAGATTTTTAACTCGAAATTTTGCCCGGGCAGCGCCGTTAGGCTACTCTTTTTCGATTTCCAACTGCCAAGGCATGTTTTACGCGCGCAACAATACACACGGGCGTTCGATCTCACTACCCAGAGACCAGTGGAAATTTTATTACTGGAATTACTAGGTGGATTTTTTTAATATATCCCGGTCCTCATCGGGACCTGAACCCGGGACCTCCAGCACTCGAGGTGGACACCATACCTTGAGACCACTCATCTCCCAGTAAATATTCTTTATTATTCTTAAATCTTTCCCATCAAAGTTGATATCTTCTAACATTTTAATCAGTTCATCACGCCTTAGTACAATCTATGAAGCACAAATATATGTCTTTCTGTTTCTCTATTGACCTTTCTATTAGTGTCCGTAGTGTATATATTGCATTGTTTGTGTCCTTTCCCTCCACAAATCCATACTGTTCTTCACTAATTTCCATTTTTATTTTCTTTCTGGTTCTTCTCGTTATGATTCTGAGTAGAAGCCCAATCTGAGTGTTAAAAAATACAATTTAATTGTATGAGTCTCATGCAGGCTTTTAAACACATGCACAGCAGCAATTGGCTATTGAAATCCTCTTTCAAATTTGTTGTCTCGCTAACTTGTTTGGTAATGTAAATAAATTATTTCATGAAGATATGCAAATCTGGTCAACTATTGTAAAGTTTTCTTGTAGTTCATTACATAAAATATATGTATGTGTCATCAAATTGGCTGGGGTTAGATCCCGGGTGGACAACCACTCAGTCAAAAGTAATTTTCTCTTGCTGGTGTTTAGTTCGGGGTGCAGTTTGAGATCCTTTAACTCTGCCAGAAGTCAGAAGGGACTAATTACCACCTCAGATCCCAGAGAGAAAACGCGGAACAAATGTCTGTTATGCTGATTGCAGACACCATCCCTAGATACTCAAGAAAACATCCAAGAAGTGGCTCGATGAAAAGATAAATTAATTTGGCTGTTCTTGGTATCACCAGGAGTGAGAAAGAGGAATTATGATATACAGAATAATCTTGTTGCTTGAGGGCTGCATAGGCAAGGTACCTCCCTGACATATTCTACTCTTGGAATATATGTTCGAACCCCCACTAAATGTTCTACCAATGTGTGCATTCGATTACGCTACACAAATATTTGTAGACATTTAGAATTTATACGGACAACTGAGTTTAATGTACAATACATGCAAAGTGCAAATACAATACATGCATTACATGCAACATGCAAAGTATTTCAGGATCCTCGCCAGTGCTACGAAGTTCGTTCACTGAGCTGAGTTTCTCCAGACTTGGGTTTGAGTTAGGAGGAGAACGGAGCACCTATGGGTTAAACCCGTGTGCCGTGATGTTGATCCATCGACTAAACTAAACTAGAATACATGCTTTTATCGATTGCTGTGATGACAGTATGATGTTGATTATAATAATGTTATACATAACTCATCTGGCTAAGAGGGCACATAGGTCATGCTTCCCCCAATGAGACACAGTTCACTGTCAGCTTGAAGGTGTCCAAATTTGCCCCTTCATTTGGCTCAGTCACTCCTTGATATGAGTTGTTGATGTCCATGGCTCCTAAGAGAGCTGAGTTTATAGCTTAGGAAATTCTGTCACAAGACTTCGTACATAAGTCGAACAGCACTAAATTATACTATTTCTCCAGTTAGGTGTCCTATGAATGCTATCGTGAACGCGTCTGAAGTTGTCCATGCCTGTCTTTAAATATTCTCTTCATCCATGACGTGCTCTTAATTTCTTCCTCTTCTTTTTCACGTAGGATGAGTTACCGGGATGTATTAATTCCCAAATTCGGCACTCTTCCGAATTCCGGTCCCAAATAGCTCCGCAGTGAATAGGTCAGGGGTTAAGGGTTAGGGTTAGTTGTTAACTAAACACTTACCCTAACCCTTACCCCTGACCTATTCACTGCGGAGCTATTTGGGACCGGAATTCGGAAGAGTGCCCCAAATTCTTTTGAACCCCACTTTCCTTTCCTATCAATCAAAGTGACCAACGCTCTGACACGTGTCTTGAAACATGCATCCGCGATGCAACGGACGTTGCGTCGAACCTACATTCTAATCTGCGGTTACCTCCTCACTTTCTCGGGAATTAATTAGCTTTATCTCCTTTGTTGCAGACGAGGTGTTAGGCCTGCATTGCCGTCTTAAGAGCACACGTCTGTCCGCTGAACGCCCTATCTCCCAGGCGCAATAAAGTGTTAGGCATATGTTCCCCTACGATCCTGGGTGGTAACCTAACACGTCAGTCTGGCTGAAAATCTTATCTCCCAGTCAGGACATTTAGAAGTGTTAACCGGTGAATTTTATAAAGTGGGAAGGTCGCACCTCTTTGTTCCCTTCTCTTCTGCCAAAACAATGCGAATTTGCAACCTTTGATAGAAAAGCCGCCTGGCTCCAATTTGTCTGTGTCTTATGTTTTATCTGGACATCAAAATTTCCTCAGACTACATTTATAGCGTGTCAAAATGTACTTTTCCATTGTTTTCAATTCTTGTTAGATTTTTCCTTATCCCTTTGTTGGGGACTCAGATTATTTTCAGGTGGGATTAAATATATATTATGGAAATGCCAAAGCGTCTCGTCACAGTCTATATATATAAAAGAGAATGTGTGTTTGTTTGTTTGTTTGTTTGTTTGTCCTTTATGCGTTCCCGAACGGTCCATTCGATTGAGATGAAATTTTCTATAGATGTTGTTCTCACTCCCGCGGATCTAACTGAAATAGTTAGTTAGTTTAAAAACAGTTTTGTACGTAATAAAACAACATTAATTAAAATATTGCAAGGGGACCTAACCAGAAAAGTTTATATCAAGGGACATTACTTTTAGTAGCATTGCTATATTACGTAATTTAAATGATTGTTGCATTTTTCTTAAAGTTTTATAAATGTTTAAAGAAGTTATCTACAGTCATATGCGTTATAAACAAAGTGATAAAAACTTTAAGGCATTTTCGAAGTTTTCATAAAAATAATGCATCTATTTTAGATGCCTTAAAATTTTCTAACTCATTTTTTTATTTCTCTTCGACATCACTACACTGAATAATGCAATTTTTTGGGGGAGTGAAAGTTAGTTGCATATCCTTTGAAGTACGCCGCAGTCAATCCAGCATTTATTGGGTGTTACGTTCAGTAGTTTCAGGTTGCCCTTTTTAGTTATTGGAATGAAGATAGTTCTCTTCCAATATTTTGGCCATATACCATATTTCCATATCTTCTACTACTACTATCTTCTACTATTCTAATATCAGTTATCAGTTATTAGTTGGGGTATCTTCATTGCACTCCGGACATATATATATATATAAAAGAGAATGATTGTTTCTTTGTGTGTCTTTTATGCGCTCCCGAACGGTCCATCCGATTGAGATGAAATTTTGTACAGGTGTTGTTCTCACTCCCGCGGATCCAACTGAAATAGTTAATTAGTTTAAAATCAATTTTTAATTTTTACACGAAAGAAAAAGGCATTACGAGCTTCAGAAACTGACAAGCAACGGGAAAGGGAGCATCAGAAACAGACGAGCAACAGGAACGTGAGCATCAGAAACAGAAGAGCAACGGGAACGGGAGCATCAGAAACAGAAGAGCAACGGGAACGGGAACGGGAGCATCAGAAACAGGCGAGCAACAGGAATGGCAACGGGACCATCAGAAACACGAGCAACGGGAACGTGAGCGGGAGCAGGGGCCGAACGCGTACTCTGTGCGCTTAGAGAAATGTATTTGAATGTATAATGACTACTTATATTAATTAAATGAGACGCTTCCCGCCAGGTGCCTGACGACGCCGGGTCGGGTCAGCTAGTATTACATAAAATAACACAAAGTAATGCAGCTTTACAAAACACAATTACGGAAAACACAGGACGTTGCGATAACTAGTCTTTATCAACAAACAAATACATACACAAAACACAACATATACTCACAGAGATGACACTCCAGTGAATTTATTAAGGCATAAGTACGGGATGAGAAGAATGGAAAGATGAAAAAAATCTTTTGAGTAGAACCCAGTCAATGACATATCTTGGCGTGAGGCTTGATCGTAGCCTGTCCTTCAGAGATCATGTCGATTATGTTATAATGAAAGCTCGAAAAGGTTTGTCACCAATGAGAGTCATGGCGGCTGCCAATATCGAGCAAAGACTGCTAATACTTCTGTTCCAAGGACTGGTGCTTTCACGCATCGAGTATGCCCTGGCCATCCTCACTGTCAGCCCTACACAGATTGGAAGACTTGAAAGGGTACAAAACGAAGCCATGCGCATCATTTTAGGCTGCACGAAAGACACCAGCTGTGTAGCAATGAGATACCTCCTTGACTTCCCGACAATGGACCACAGGATCAAGATCTGGAGAGCTCGTGCTTACTTAAAAATAAGTGTAGATGAGCAGCACCCTCTGCATGACGCTATATTCAGAGAAAAGGGTGACAGGCTAAAGAAAGGCAAATCATGGATGGGTCGGGCAAAAGATGTCGTCAGACAGGTCTGCAGTCTTACCAGTATCAACCCCGGCAAGGAATGGGTGCCGGTGCCTCCAGCTTTTAAGTGCACTTTCTCCTGCATTATCACACTCGACAGACGGTGCAGAGAGCAGAACCCTGTCGCTGTCAATGCAGAAGTCAACGCGCTCATCTATGAACACTCAGATAGCCCCGAAGTGCTCATCTATACAGATGGATCTGTTGTAAAGCAGCAGAGAAGTGCGTGGGCATTTACAGCTCGTTCAGCTGGCTGAACCGTTCAAGAATCCAGTGGTGCCAACTCTATGACCACGAGCAGCATGACGATGGAGGTGATGGCTTTTATATGGCTGGAATCACAGCATTATACCAACGTGTGTGTACTAAGTGATTCAATGAGCATGATTCAGAAGATCGAAGCTGGATCTATACGTAGACAGTGAACTGAGTCGCTGCTGACGTCTGTTGTTCGTAAAGTCACCTTCATCTTCGTCCCGGGACATGCGGGAGTCGAGGGAAATGAACGAGCTGATAAACTGGCCGGCTCTGCACGGCCTGTAGATGGCTTGCCCATGGATCGTGCCGACGTTATTAACGTCCTTAAAGATATGGCGAGAACAGAAGACTTTGACGTCAGTGAATCCACATCGCTGTCCAGGATGAAAGACTTGGGAGTAAGAATCGGCACAGCCAGACGCGAGAGGTACATCGGGAAAACAAGGCGCCTCGTCAACCAACACAGAACTGGCACTATTAGCCACCGGAGGCTGATGCATATGCTGGGGGGAGGATCTGAGCACCTATGGACAATGTCCGGAGTGCAATGAAGATACCCCAACTGATAACTGAGAAACTGATGAAAAAAATACAACAGAACAATTAAGAGAAAATGACAATTTGAAATAAAAAGTGTGCTACTTATCTCAGAATTTCAGGCGGTGATACTCATATTATTGATATGATAGATGTTTATTGAAACAGACTGCAAGAATAGGCGAGAAATGCAAAAGGGTGAACAACAGTAGAGCTGTTAAAATACAATGAGCAAAATGCAGGTCCACATGGCCGAATGGGTAAGAACGCGTGTTATTAAACATGCACTGTGCTGATGCCAAGGTTAGCGGCTCAACCCCTACACCGGACAGCTGGACTAAAATGTTGGCCTGTCGTCCTTGAGTTGGTGACGTAGGTTACAAGTACCTCTAACGTCGGAGTGGGTTCACCTGATGGCGAGGGGCACTGTTAATAGGGAAAGCTAATCCACACGCAAAATTCAGTCCATCACTACTGTAAATAGTGTGTATGGACTTCGCTTGAGTTCAAAGCGAGCGAGTGCAAAAAAACAACAACAACACATTAACCAGTTTTACAAGAAGGCAATCACAAACGACCAACATGGATGATGCGGCTAGAAAGCCTGGATCAGCACACACAACAATATACCGTCAAAACCTAGACACTGACTGACATACGGTGCTCATCATGCAGTTTGATGTTAATGCCCTCAGATTTAATTTAGACGTCTCCCGAACCTCAGCTAAGTTACTTTTTTTGCAGTTATAATAAGCTTTTACCAGAGTCTCTCTCTCTCTCTCTCTCTCTCTCTCTCTCTCTCTCTCTCTCTCTCTCTCTCTCTCTCTCTCTCTCTCTCTCTCTGTATGTGTGTGTATGTGTGTGTGTGTGTGTGTTGATGAAGACTTTCTAGCCACATCACCTATTCTGTCACTTGTGATTGTATTCCATGGCGGATAGGCAATTGAACCGTTAAGCCTCTAGAGTATTTATGCTTCTGGCTACGGTTTGTAGTCGCATTTTCCTCATGTTGGACTGGTAGTGCATGGCTCCGTCGCCCTGCTACTGAGTTGAGTGTGTGGTGCGACACTGTGAGCTGTGAACATCTGTCCGCAGTTGTTGTAGCGTGAACTGCATGTTCGGAACGATGGCGCTTGCCTGTTGCTTGGAATTAACTGGATTGCCTTTTCGGTTCACGGGTGCATTTTCCCCGGAGACTCCTGTGTGTCGTCGCTGGAGCTACGATGTTCGTGCTTTGTGCGGTGCTTTCAGCTGGCAGCCTTGCTGAAAGGGACCAAGCAATGTGGGATAAATCTCAGGGCAAGGAAGTCGATCCTCTCGACTTTTAATACAGTAATGTGTGGCTGGTTTCCTAGTGACTGCCGCTTCCATCGACAATGAACTATATTTCCTGTGGAGAACTTTTGTTTTGGCATTCTGACGTCGACATTATGCACAGTGTACCTGTGCGGGCTTTTGGCTTATCTAGACTCATGTCTATCCCACTTTTTACATAGGGCAGTGAGGAGCATTTCGTGTGATATTCATTGGCACAGGAACGGAGCATAATGGGGAGGACCCGTTGCCGTGAAGATGAAACCACGACTAACTATCTAATTCCTGTATAGCTGACCAATCTCTCCCATTTCCCCCCCCCCCCCCACCCCTCCTCCTTAAAATTAAAAAAAAAATTTTTTTTAACTAATCAGAGGCACCGGGGCAGAAACAGGCCACAGAGAAAAAACGCACCTATGTATGTCAGTCAAAACATATACACTTATGTCTCCAGTTACTTGAAAGACACCAATGGCTTCCCGGTGTTGGCTATCTCCCTGTATGAAGTTATATACACTCTGCTGGGTTGCATGATACATTTTCTGGTGCCTCATTTGTAGAATTTGTGTTTTATATGTTTGGAGTTCTTTCTGTTTTGCTATTTGTGATTTCTTGTCAAGTTTACGTTCAGAAGTTTGCAATTGCTTTCTGAACGGCCGGCACTCATACAATTGTATGAAAATCAACGGCAGGCGGTCTGCTGCCAAATCGGTAATGGGATTAAGAATTGCGTATGGAACTCTTTCGCCACAGAACCGCCCCCCCCCCCCCCCCCCCCCAAAAAAAAAAAAAAAAATAAAAAAAATAATAATAATATTTGAACACTCACCGGAAAGAATATATCTGCTCACTAGATCGGCTTGTTAAATTGCGTTAAATTACAAAACTATAGGGGACAACTATTCACGACAGGAAAGAAAGTTGAATTCCTTCCATATGAGATGTCTGAGACGTATCCTAGACATATCGTGGAAAGACCACATAACAAACAAACGCGTGCTTGAAAGAGCATATATTACCACAGTGTACTCCCTCCTCAAGCAGAGACGCCACCAGTGGCTGGGCCGTGTATCTCAAATGGAGGATGAACGTATTCCCACAGATCTCCTATATGGAGAACTAGCCACAGGGAAGAGGCCAACCGGAAGACCCCAAATGCGATATAGGGATGTGTGTAAACACAGACACATGGGAGAAAGTTGCAACAGACAGGTGTTCCTGGAGAAGACAAGTATGAAACGGACTGGTGCTCTTTGGGCGCAATCTGATCCATCAAACTGAGTATAGGCGGCACAGGCCTAAAATGCAGTCACTTACTGCGGAACCCGCCTCGTCTTACAGATGCGGAAACTGTGACAGCGATTGTCACTCTCGTATTGGACTATACAGTCGCCAGTGGTACTGTCAGGTACCTCCCCAGCGGCACAACTCTATGATCCTTCAGGACTGAAAGAGGCCTACTACTTTTTTTTTTTTTTTTTTAGCATATCCTTTTTACAGGACTTAGCTGTCAATACCAGCATCTTTCAGCTGTATGTTGATCTCTTGGCAAGATTACGCTCAGTAGTTTGCCATTGCTTTCTGAGCGGCCGGCTCTACTGGAGGAAAACTATCGGTGAATTACTGTCGCTGACTGATGTTGCAATTCTCATCCAGTTACGGTGAATACAATGCTTGCTTGGTCTTATGGAACGTCGCTTTGCCCCACTGGAAGTAATACACCGAACCTCTTCTCGTATCTAAAAGCATTCATCAACAAGAAAATATTTAAAGATGCAGAAACTCATAAACATTTGTGACAAAACTTTCTTGGTTCTTTTTCTCATACAAAGCAAGTTTCAATGATGCACTGAAAACAAACACTGTAGATTAATGTTCCCGTTCGACATTTTAATGCATTAGCTGAGTTTGAGTTAGGAGGAAACGGAGCACTTATGAGTTACACCCGTGTGCCGCGATGTTGATCCAACGACTAAACGACTAATTCTGTAAATGTCTGATAACTTATTCATCGAACTTCATCCATTTGTCTACAGAACATTCAGATCAGATACATTGACGTATCCCAACGGATGTTCTCAAGGTCATTGTTATGAACTTTTGTTGGGGAATAAAACGATTACTGCTCGTTGAGAGAGGTACAAGACAGAGGTGTATGCAACACTTGATAACATTGAACTTGGCAGAATTTGGTCGTGACTTATGGTGTTCAACATATCTGAGACCCACTACAATCGGAAGTGTCCACTAATGCACTCCACCCGAACCACACCCTTAAAGCCTCAAATATCTATCCTAGGTTGTTACAACCCTTCCAGCGGAGCTGCGCTCATCTCCTGTCCACACTTGGCGATTTATCTATTAAGATTCACTTTACACTGTACACGTTTCCAATGGCTCTTTGTTCTGATCCGTTCTCCCGTCTGTCAGTTGAGACAAATCAGTGTAAGATACTTTTGATCGTGTGACATCTGTCTTGGAAAACGGGTTGGCTTCTTGATACTCTTAGCCGTGGCGTCAGAATTAATCAGCATGTCTTAGAATTAGTCGTTAGAAGCCACAATGGTTATGTTTGCCCTTTCCTCGCCGTCGCTGTTGAAATATACAAGTCGAAACATTAGTACGCACAAACATATATACTGTATTTCCCCTGGATGAATCTAACGATAAGTGCCCTTTGTTCAATGCTTAGGTTTAGTACTGCGCTTCTTGTGTCCGGTCAAAGTTCCTTGAAAGTCTTGGCCTATTTCTCTTACTGAGCACGACAATGCGTGGGAATTACACTGACACGTATTTATGCTGGTCACTCTCGTTTCTGGTCCAGTAAATAGCTACGTTAACTTACTTCGTTCTTCTTATTATTTACGTATTTCTAACTGACCATACAATAACTTTCAGACACACACTGACAATACTATGAACTCATTGAGCTGCACCGACAATATATATTCTCTCTCTCTCTCTCTCTCTCTCTCTCTCTCCTCTCTCTCTCTCTCTCTCTCTCTCTCTCTCTCTCTCTCTCTCGCGCGCGCACACACACACACACACACAACACACACACACTACATACATTGACAATATATGACACAAGCTATGACTGTCATATAGCTTTTATTATTGCCAGCCAACATAATGTGTCCTGTCGAGCGGCGTATATCCTCATGTCTACCCGCAGATCTCGGTCCTTGGTGTTCTGGATCAGTTATACTGGATGACGTTCCCCTAAGCCACCATCTCTGACCATCAAGCATCGTTTCTCCTCAGTCTGCCTCTGCCTCCTTCCACCTCTAATCTTTTTAGTCGCCATGATGTTCTCTACTGCCACCTTTCTCATTGCATTACGAAAAACATTGTTTGTCTTTCTTATAGTTATATATACTGTTACACTTTCGTTAACCTCTTCCTAGTGTTCTTTGGTGTTCTATAAAGTCAGTAACAGGCGTTATCACTATACTTGTTCTTAGTTTCGCATTTGTCTTTCTATCTCTTCTTGTTTTTCCAGCTGCGTTTCTTATGCATTCTCATCTCGCATGGTGTTGATTTTACTCCTGTGTGTTTCTAGGGCTGTCTACTGTTTGGCATTGGGAACTCAACGTTGGGAGAAATAAAGAATCTACCAGTCTTAAAGACAAATAGATTCACAATATTAACTACCATATATCTCTCGGTGTTTTCAGATTGTGTCATCTGTATAACGCAGATTTTTATATTATAACCACAAATTCGTATTTCTAGCCCACTATCATTAATCTTTTTCTCTTTTTATTTCACTACACACACACGCACACATACATATAGTTGTCTTACTTTATGCTTCATCTATTCATCATTACACACTTCAATTAATGTTTTAATTACTGCTACTTGTTTCCAGTAAATAAGTTTTAAATGATTATTATGAGATCTGTCCCATTAATTAGGTACATCGTTCAACATTTTTATCACGTCATCACTTTATCGAATATCTTGGCATAATCTATAAAATACAAATATAGACACTTATGTGTCTCAGTTAATCTCTCTTTTAGTGCTCAGAAAGTGTAATTTGCATTCTATATTTCTATTTCTTCACTAAATTCCATCTTTATTGTCATTCTTGTTTCCCCCATTATAATTCTGAGTAGGTGTTTGGTGATATTATTAATGAAATTGATTTTACGAACATTTTCGCATTCATTTGCCCATGGCCTCTTGAGTAAAGCTACAAATACAGATTTCTGCATATCATTCTCAGTTTTCTTGATGAAGAATGCCCACAGGACCTCTGAATCGGAGTATACACAGATGAATCAGCACAAAATGCTGTTCGAAATGAAGGGACGGAAGTGTACATACAATACCCAAATAATTCTAGGGACACGGCCAGGGTAGTAACACGAAAGTACTGCCATAATTATGATGCAGAAATCTAGACAATCAAGATAGCAGCAGAGAAATTACAAAATACCCACTATGATACACAGCCTGACAGTTGCGAAATCAGTGCTTGCCAGTACTACGGACACTACTGTCCTGAACTAGGCAGCCAGAGTAAGGTCATCACACAGTGGATGTCATATCAACGTGGATTATCCGGAAATGAGAGAGTTGAGTTGAGTTGAGCTGAGTTGAGTTGAGCTGAGTTGAGTTAAGAACTGAGATCACTGCACTCAGGACATTCCCATACGTGCTTTGTCCCCTCGTTGAATAGCCAGCGAAGAGTCATAATACTAATCGTTTCCACCGCTATCTGATTTAAAGTTCTCCTGGTCTCACCTCTCAGCTTTGAGATTTTTCCAGAACCCCTGTCGATTCCCCGTAATCTCATTCTTTCCACATACAGGTTCTCAATCTGTTCCCCCGGATTTTCCACCTGGTCTCACAAGCGCACGACCACATCCCCTTTGTCCATATGCAATCTACCACCAAGAGGTTCATTCCCTGCCAGCCTATCTGCCTGTTCATTCCTCGCACCCACGCATGGCCATGGCAAAATATCCATACAATTCTCACAATCTGTGAACTCTGAAGCGATGATAGCCATTCCACACGAAACATTCCTTTCTCCACCTTACTAAGCAAACTCTTTGTACCGTAATAAATACGATGTGTGTTGCAGCACTCTCCTCTAACCAATGGAATGCCGCTGTTACTGCTTCTACCTCCATTCTCATGCTGAAGGTCGTAGTCTCATATGCCAGACTCTCCTTTTTCAAGACTCGTCCATTGGCCTTTGCAATAAAACCCCAACCACTACGTCTGTTTCTCACCACTGACCCATCGGTGTAGATGACTATGTCACCTCGATGTCTGTTACTCTGGATCAGTTGTTGCACTTCAAACTCAGCGCCCATTCTCTGCTCTCACGACCCAGTGTTACTATTACATTGTGCCAGTCCGTCATGTCTTTCGGAACTTCAACCCACTCTTTTTCACTATTGATGGTTTCTAGATCACACACTTGACATTCTGCCTGTGCCATCTAGAACCTGCCTCGTCTTAGTCTACGATCCTTGACCATATCCATGGCTTCATGCAGGGGGTGATCTCTATCTGCAGCAACTTTCAGGCACCACTTGGCCTGAAGGATCTTATGCCTATCCATCATTGTTGGTAGCGCCAAGATAATTTGTTCAGCCAGAAACATACTGAAAAATCAGAAAGATGGATCAATACTGTCTCTATATTAGGGGGAGATTGAAGTAAACGTGCCCATGTTTTCTAGAATTAACACTTCTCCACTTTGCCCCTTTCTCCTTGTGGAAAATTGTCAACGACTGAAGTTGTAAACAAGCTAAGAATAGATGAACACCTGTCGTTTGATCATCGGCCAGAACAGGGGTGACAACCTGGAAAATTATTCTCCTGCTGTTTCACATTCCCCTTTGTTTATATAAGACCTGAACCATCCGGACTTTGGGAAATTGGAAACAGCGACTACAAAGAGACACCACCTACACTGCCACGAAGAATTTAACGCCTACACCAAGGATTGGGCTGGCGAATACAACATTACCCCCCCCCCCCCGCCTCTACCCCCAATTTCAGACATGCCAACACACCCCCACACACACTAAAGATTTTTCAATGGGCGGCAAAGGTACTACCTCTTAACATATCATCTCATCCTGTTCCTCTTGTACCTTGCGGTGTCGAGGTGAAGTATAAACATCGTGAGAGTGCCCGATTATGGGCTTCATATATCGATATTCCCATGGACTCTGCTATTCCCTCCGTCCAACTGTTTACGTGGTCGGCCTCTTCCTCTGTTTCCATCTGGTCTGTACATCATTGCTTGTTGTGGTATGCTGTTGACTGGTAACCTACTTGCATGGCCAAACCATTTGACTTGCTGCTTTCTAATAAAATCTAGTGCTGCTATAACCCCCACTTTAGTCCTGATTTCTTTATTTCTGATCTTATCTCTTCTTGATACGTTGAGTATTCTTCTCAGGAATCTCATTTCTGTTGTTGTGATTTTTCTTTTCTCTTTTTCTGTCATTGTCCAGGTTTGGCATTGGTAGCATAGAGTTGGTAGGAAGATTGTGTTGTAAAGTGCTTTCTTAGTAGTTATTGATACATGTTTGTTCTTTAGTATTGGTGCCATTTGTCCAATGAGTTGGTTTGTCTTATTGCATCTATTTTCGATCTCGTCTTCTGATCTGCCATTTGATGATATTATACTTCCTAGGTACTTGAAACTCGTTACTTGTTTCAAGGGATGTTCGTTTAAGTGAATTGCTGTTGTTTTTTCTTCTTTATTTTTAGTCATTACCTCTGTTTTGCTTGTACTAATTTTCATGTTATGTTCCCTACAATTTCGTTTAGACTATTCATGTGGTCTTGTAATTCAGCTTCTGATTTTGCTATTAGTGCTAGGTCGTCCGCAAACAGGAGTTCTCTTATGGTTAGATATGCAGATGGTTCTTCTTCTGTGTTCTCGTCATGCGGTATTCTTGCGGTCTCTGTTTGGCTGGTTTCTTTACATATGTTGTCTATATATGTTATGAACAAGAGAGGAGGCAGGGAACAACCTTGTCGTACTCCAGATCTTATGGTGAAGGGTTCTGAGTGTCCTTCCAGTTGCTCTCACTATGCATTCACTGTTGTTGTATAAGCTTCTACATAGGTTTGTTAGATGTGTACTCACACCATATTGTTTAAGGATTTCCCACAGATTGTTTCTATCTACTCTATCAAATGCCTTTTCTTGGTCGACAAAGGCTAAGTAGAGTGTTTCCATTGAATTCGATTGATTTTTCTATAAGTTGTCCTAAGGGCAAAAATGGCATCTGTGCATCCTTTGTTTTTCCTAAATCCAAGTTGTGTTTCACTTAGCTGGGGTTCTATAGTAGTTTCGTAGTCTTTTCTCAAGAATTTTGCAATATATTTTCCCAGTATGACTCAACAGTGAAATGCCTCTGTATTGTGTGCAATCTCTTTTGCTGCCTTTATTTTCCAAATTGGGATAATTATGGCATTTCCCCAGTCTCGTGGTGTCTGTTGTTCTACCCAAACAGGGTTGAATAGTCTAAGTAGCCATGCTGTTCCTACTTCTCTTGCTGCTTTAATTAGTTCATTTGGTATTTCATCTTGTCCTGGTGATTTGTTCAATGGGGCTAATCTGATGGCTTCTATAATTTCTTCTTTAGTATGTCTGATTCTAATTCTTCGGTGGCATCTGTGTAGGTTTCTTGAAGTCTTGTGACATCTGATGGGATGTTGAGAAGTTCTTCCATCTTATTAGGGTTTATTTTTTTTTTTTTTTGGAAACTTATTGGTTCTTCATTTTTGCCATTAATTATTTCAGTTGGACCAAAGGGTTCTCCTCTGGTTCACATTGCACTTATCTTTTTGTAGGAGTTTCTAGTTGCCTTCTTGTAGTTTTTATTTAAGGTTTCTCCATACTCTTCCCAGTCTTTTTGTTTTTCCCTCTTTACTATTTTATTCACATGTCTTCTCGCTATTCTCTATTATATGTAATCACATTCCTGTTTGTTCTTCAGTCACTTTTTATATTTTTCCTTTTTGTCTTTTACCGCTTTCTTTACCTCTGCGTACCACCTACCTGTTATTTTCTTTATCCGTGTTTTGCGTGTTTTTTTTGTTTTTTTTTTCGTGGTTCCACATGTTATTTTTGCAGTATTTAAAATGCTTGATTTGAACATCTCCCATTCTTCTTCCACTGTTTTTCTTTCTATAGGTAATTTATAAAGATTTCAGTTAGTTCTTTCTCATAATTTCCCCTTACTGCCTCGTCTTTAAGGTTTTTTAAGTTTACTGATTCACATGGCATGTATTTTCCTGCTTTTTGCTTTCCTTCTTCTGATGGTTCTTATTGTGGCAACGACTGCTTTATGATCTGCGTTTATACTCAAATTATACCGCTTAACATAATTTATGATAATGAGGGAGTCCCAGGGACGTTTGCAAAAAAGAACAATATTGAGGCGTAGTCACCAGAGATAAACTGACGGAATATGACGCGGGGCCAGTTAGGCTGTTTTTATTGTGGTGTTGCGTTTGTGTTTAATCTCCTAATGACTTTTGTTAAGTTGGACACCATAGTTAACTTAGGAACTAGTGCATCTGAATTTATAGTAAAGTTCTTTATGAAGTTATAGAGTAACCACCGAGAAGGACTGTTTGGCATTTGTTTGGGCTGTGGAAAAATTTCAAGCCTATTTGTATGAGAAACACTTTACGTTGCAGTGTGACCATGAACCTATGATGTTTCTGGCAGCTTCTAGGAATGTGAATGCAAGACTGATACGATGGTCTCTGCTTGTGCACCCATATTCATTTCAGACTGGAATACGTACCTAGAAAATTGAATGTTGGAGCAGACTTCCTCAGTCGTCATCCTATTCCAGATACTGTGACAGACCCAAAGGAAATAGGAAACAAAAATGAGGATGGAAGGTGGAAGGTTTCGTAATGTTACATTTGGCTGATGCTCCAATTTTCCGACGGGAAGAACTGTCTTGGACGGGAGCTTTGCAACATTTCTTCTTCAACCCTGATAAATCCAGAAACACTGCAAAGATATATAGAGAGACAAATACGTCAGTGTTAAAAGGTCCCCAAAGACAGAACCTCCGACAGAAACATCTGTTATTTTTGACTTTAACATTCACTTCTCCCCTTCACCCTGTATAAAATTGTCAACGGTTGGGTGATGTTCCAGTTTTCCAGTTGGAAGAATTGTATTGGAGGGGAACTTTGTAACATTTCTTGTTCAGCCCTGATAAATCCAGAAACACAAGCAAATATATAAAGAAGCAAATACTTCAGTGTAAAATGGTCCCCCAGACAGAAACAGCTGTGATTTTTAACTTCAACATTCACTTCTCCTCTTCATCTTGTACAAAAATGTCAACGACTGGATTGTAAACAAGCTAAGAAAAGATGAACACCTGATGTCTGATCACCGGCGAGATGGCGAAATGAGCCCATCCCAGAGAGTGTGTGTCAAGATTGTTGTCATGAAGAATCACCGCTTGGCAAGAGACAGGGGCTACAACTGGGAAAATCATTCCCTTTGTTTCAAATTATCTACCTTTTCCACAATTCCAAGAATATCACTAACACCCACGGGAGAAAATTGTGGCCTACCATTGGAAGTGGCAGGAGAACTTTCATTAACATAATATATGATAATAAGGTGAGCTCATCAGATGCTGGCAGAAGTTGTATGTTGAGAGATGAACTGACGAAATCAGACGTTTTGGCCAGTCGGCTGCTGTTGTTGTGGTGTTGTGTTTTCGTTAAAGTTCATGATGTCTTTTGGTAAGTTGGAAACCATAGTTAACTTATGAACTGGTACATCTGAAGTTATAGTAGAGTTTCTTTAAGAAGTTATTGAGTTATCTTAGGAGGAAATAAGTGATTATTTCTTCGACTTAATGAGATAGTGACTGAACTTTATTCTGGCTCTGTTCATACGATTTATGAGAGATGAACTTCACTTCCTCTAGTCATTTAGATTTTCCATATGTGGTTATGTTTCCACGGAGAGGCTGTTCTATAATTTCGCCTGTAGATTTTATAGATGACACTTTTCTGGAGTTCTCTTATAATTTCTGGTCTCTGTGTTCAGAGGAGACTGTGTTTCTTTATATGTGTATTCATGTAGGGAGAATTAATAATTAGTTTATATAAATATGTATACGTGTGATGTGAGGTTGTCTATACTTTTATAGGGAAAGAGAAGCACTGCCAAGACGGAGAAATAGCATTACCTTTGCTCATGTCCACCATATATTCTCGGCGCTAGAGCCTTTGAAAGAATGAGAATAATTCACCTCCATAAGGCAGGAGTGAGAGAGACATATCATGTCAAGATGTAGACGTTGAGGTGATGGGGCCCGATAAGGCCAGGTCTAGGTGACCCACCCTTGTATCATAATCACTTCACTTCCTCTCTCTCTCTTCTTTGTTGTTGTCATTGTTTGGTGATTGTTGTCTTCTCTTTTGCACTTTTTTCTGTGGGTATGACTATTGTGTTTGGCACATATTGTTTA
Organism: Cepaea nemoralis; assembly: GCA_014155875.1. Lineage (NCBI taxonomy): Eukaryota > Metazoa > Mollusca > Gastropoda > Stylommatophora > Helicidae > Cepaea > Cepaea nemoralis. The sequence continues at coordinate 278,640 of JACEFZ010028138.1, forward strand.
CGGGGAAGAGTGGTTTCTTTATTGGGCTGAAAAAAGGTCTTTGTAAAGGTCTTTGGATAAAGATGGGGTATTTTCACAAATGATGATGACTAACAACAGAAGAGTCATAGTCCTCAAGGCAGGAGGAGGAGAATGCATATTCCAACGCGGGAAGAGAGCTTCACCATTATTAATCACTGGCCTCTCCATTGTCCGTACATCAACCCCAGCTTGATAAACGCCACTAGGCCTCTTTTAATATTACTTCATGTTTTCCCCGTGCCAACACTCGCATGATTCTTAACCCAGTAACCCCATTAGTGACTCCTTTTAAATAATGAACATTAGCATTCCTGTGTAGTGAAACATAAAACAATTATATGTGTAGTTGAAACAATGGAGATAGGAACGTGGTAATTTCCTTACTTCTGCAAGACAATATCTGGACAGTTAATTAATTAATTAGATATTATTGACATATCTTGTATTGAAATGTTGTTGTCCTTTTTTTTAGTGGTGCCATGTTACCTGAACATGCACAATCTTTCCCCTTTCCCCAGGTTATCCCTATAGAATGTTATGTGTTGTATTTTAGAGTTGTTTATTTACTTGATATTTGGTGTTTGAGTCTTTTCATGTGTGTTCTCATTGATAATATTTGTCAAGGGACAACATTATTATAGAATGAGTGCTATCTATACTCTCGAAGGTTAGGTAAATTTCCAGTACTCTATTGACCTCTGTTAGGAAACAGCACTTTATAATTAGTCTATACCCCTAGAAAGTCTTATTGAGCCTGTTCAAGTTTCTTATACAGTTGGCTGTTAGAATTAAGGTTGTCATCCCCTTATCTCTTTAATTAATAACCCCACACCTTTTTACACGCTTTAAAGCGTATGAGGCATATTTGTGCTATATCCATATGTAATAGATTAATAGGCACTCGGTGGTGATTCAAAGAAAACAAATATAGGTTAATATTCCATTGGCACCTTGCCGTCTTGACAGACGATAGTTTGTGCTTTAAAAAGGCATAATAACTTTTAACTATGGCGGTAGCGAGTGCGACTGATAAGGCCAATTTGCGCTGTAAATGTCCGTTCACAGTGGGTGCATCTGAACACGTGGTCATTTCCACCATCATCTCTCCATAGCACAAAGCCTGGGCTAAAATATAGAGATCATGTGTTGCCCATGCAGCATGATCCCTCTCTCGGCCTGCCTAGTTCACTCCAGAGGAAAGGTAACACCCCTACATCTGGAACAAGACAAGCTGCAGAAGCTGCCGGATCAGCAAAGCAATGCTCTAACTGTCCGCCTGTCGGAGCTTCGATCCTAGACCAGTCGCCAACCAAGGCTTAGGGCCTGGTCTGCCCTGCCATGACAATTTTGTCTTTAGCTTGCATTTCCTCGCACCAGGGTAAGGCTTGTACCCTCCCAATTGCGCTCTTCCGCCCGAAGCCGTTGGCACAATGTGAGGTGTCGGGTTTGGTAAGCGCCGCCCAACGTTCGGCGCTAACAGAAACCAGGTAGTACCGTCTACTGTTAATAGGTTATTAAAGGTTAATATTTGTTAATAGGTTAATAAAGCTAAGGTAAATGCACAATTAACACTATTAATAGTTGATATTTGTGAACAATTAGCTAACAAGTGAGGAATTATGTGGACACTGCGGAGATATGGCTTTATAGAAAATGAAGAGAGCACGGACAGTAATGAAGTTGTCTAGAAAGATATATCACTGTGCAAAAGAGATTGAAGTAGATGCCAGTTGCATATTATTTTAAATGTAGTATCATGATTTATTTTTCCAGCAATTGACAATACACGAGACAGGCGGGTGCGGACAAACATGATCGCCAACGCCACACGGCATAGACTCTACTATAAGACGATCGTATTTCCCCGAGTAGGCACACTGATACCAATAGCTTGATAATCACTGTACTGTAATGTAAACCAACCGGGTCAACTAAGGGAAGCTACTTCAGTAAAGTTGGGCGGAACCACTGCAATGGTGTTTGTTGTCTTTGGCATTATTCGTGTTTTATTTAACTAGCCATTGACAGCGGTTGAGGCTAATGTGTTTCGTAAACCAGTGTTAGAATCATGTACACATTTCATTAAAATGGCACACTTTGGAAAGGATGTTGACGATTTTAAGGCCTCTCGAGGGATTCACATACGGTCTGCGGAACAAACGGAACATTTTACTGTAAGTTACTGTTGTCTATCTGTTTCTGTTGTTGTTTTTCTCTTACTTTACGCACGTTACTAACTTAAGTCTTAACTGTTACTGACTGTTATTAATATGTGCTAAGGTTAAACATGTTCCTGTTTTATTAAATTAAATATTATTATCATCAAAATTTAGTTAATTTCATACTATTCTATTGTATTAGTCAATTAAAATTAGTTACTATTAACTAACTATTTACTAATTATTAATTACTGTAGTGACTACCGTAATATATTAATTATATATATATAAATATGGCACTCTTCCGATTGACGGGTCTAAATAGTTCCGCAGTGAATAAGTCAGGGGTTAAGGGTTAGGGTTAGTGTTAAACTAACACTGACCCTAACCCTTAACCCTAACTTATTCACTGCTGAACTATTTAGACCCGTCAATCGGAAGAGTGCCTAGTTCTGCAGTGAATAATTTTATATAGCTAACCCTAACCCTAACCCTAATCACTTATTCTCTGCAGAACTATTATATATATATATATATATATCTTATATATAAAAGGCAATCTCCGTCCGTATGTCCTTTATGCGCTCGCGAACGGCCCATCCGATTGAGATGACATTTTCTACACGTCTTCCTTTCATTCCAGCGCAGCCAACTGTCATATTTTTTTAGTGTGAAATCGGCTGCTTACCCAATATTATTTAATTTTCCATTTTTCATTATAATTTCTATACAGCGAGGGGACCTAACTCTGTAAAAGTTATTTCTTCTTCTTCTTCTTCTTCGTTCATCCGAAGTTTTTTTTCCGGATGTGATTGCGTTGTGCCTGTTTACAGCAGAGCTGCGTTCTTGCGCCGTTAGGCCGACACATCCGACTTCTGCGGGCATTTGTTGACCGGGTTAACCTTCCCGGGGTAAAAGTTATTTCAAGGGGCATAACTTTTAATAACTTTTCTGTATAACTTATAGTCATATTGTGGCATCGTTTTCAAAGATTTATAAACTCTTTGTCCATAGTTATGTACCGGCATATGAGTTATAATAAATAATGATACATTCTTTAAGGGCATTTTTAAAGTTTTCATAAAAATAATGCACAATGCATAACATTGTAACTCATCTTTTTATGCTTAAGAAGTTACTGTAGTCATGCAGGTGATTAGAAAGAGTTTTCATTAAAAATAATGGATGGTGTGTGGAAGGACATTCTTTTAAGTTACTTTTTTTGTTGTATGAAGTTAATGAGACGCTACCCGCCAGGAGCTGGGCAAAACCACGCCGGGTCAGATAGATAGACAGACCCACCTTTTCGCTGCAGTTGTCTACAGGCATATGCGTTAAAATCCTCCTCCTCTCCCCTCCTCCTCCTCCTACCCTCTTCCCCTCCACCTCCTCCCTCTCCCTCCTCCTCACTCTCCCTCCTCTTCCCTCTTTCTCCTCCTCATCCTTCCTCCTCCTCCCTCTTCCTCCTACCTCCTCCCTCCTCCTAATCACTTCCTCTTCCTTCCTCCTCCCTTCTCCTTCTCTCTCCTCCCACCTTCTAATTCTACATCCTCCCCCTCATCCCTCCTCCTCCCTCCTCCCCCCTTCTCCTCCCTCTCCTCCTCATCCCTCCTCCTCCCTTCTCCTCCCTCCTCTCCTCTCTATCTCCTCCCTCCTCCTCCCTCTACCTCTTCCCTCCTCCTCCCTCCACATCCCTCCTCCTCCTCCCTCCTCCTCCTCCTTCTCCCTCTTCCTCCTCCCTCCTCCTAATCACTCCTCTTCCTTCCTCCTCCCTTCTCCTCCTATCTCCTCCTACTCCCTCCTCCTCCCTCCTCCTCCTACATCCTCCCCCTCATCCCTCCTCCTCCCCCTCCTCCTCTCTCCACCTCCCTCCTCCTCCTCCCCTCCTCCTCCCTCGCTCTTCCTCCTCCTCCCTCCTCATCCTTCTCCTCCTTCTCCTCCCTCTTCCTCCTCCCTCCGCCTCCCTCCACCTCCCTCCTCCTCCTCCCCCCTGTGTTCTTCTCCTCCCTCCTTCTCCCTCCTCCTCCTTCTCCTTCCTCATCCCTCCTCCCCTCCCTCTTTCTCCTACCCTCCTCCTCCTCCTCCTCCTGCCTCCTCCTCCTGCCTCCTCATCCTTCCTCCTCATCCTTCCTCCTCCTTCCTCCTCCCTCCTCCCTTCTCCTACCTCCTCCTCCTCTCTCCTCCTCCTAATCCCTCCTCCTCCTCCTATTCCTCCCTACTCCTCCCTCCTCCTTCCTCCTCCCTCCTCCTCCCTTCCTCCTACCTCCTCCTCCTCTATCCTCCTAATCCCTCCTCCTCCCTCCTATTCCTCCCTACTCCTCCTCCTCCTTCCTCCTCCCTCCTCTTCCCTCCTCCTCCTCTCTCCGCCTATCTCTTCCTCCCTCCTACTCCTCCCTCCTCCACCTCCCTCTTCCTCCTCCCAGCTCCTACTCCTCCTTTTCCTTCTTCTGCTGATGCTGCCTGCCGCCGCTCCATTTACCCAAGTTAATTGTTGGGGAAGATGTAAAGATCTTTCAAGTGCTCTTTCTAATGCTTTTTGTAAGTTGGTCTTCGTTTATCTAAGGTTGTTCTAACTGCAACCAATAAATGATTAGACAGACAGGCAGACAGACAGACAGACAGACAGAGAGGGAGGGACGGACAGACAGACAGACAGACAGACAGTCAGGGAACGGGAACTTATATGACTACTTATATGAATTAAATGAGATGCTCGCCATCAGGGGCTGGGCGAAGCCGGGCCGGATCAGACAGACAGACAGACATATAGACAGACAGACAGACAGATAGATAGTCGGGAACGGGAACGGGAGCTTATATGACTACTTATATGAATTAAATGAGATGCTCCACACCAGGAGTTGGGCGATGCCGGGCCGGGTCAGACAGACAGACAGAAAGACAGACAGACAGACAGTCGGTAACGGGAACGAGAACTTATATGACTACTTATATGAATTAAATGAGATGCTCCCCACCAGGGACTGGGCGAAGCCGGGCCGGGTCAGCTAGTATATATATAAATTATTAATAATATTGTAAATAATAAATAACTAATATATTATGATATTCTATTATAAATTAAAGAATAGCTGATTACATTTAATTAGTTTATTTTTATGCTGCAATTATTGTATATTTAGCAGCAGCCATATACAACTGGGGAGTCTGTCTTGCTTTCTTCAATCTTTCTTATTTTCACAATATCCTGTTAAACTCAGTCTGTTATTATAGGTTATAATTTCTTTTTCCATATCCTATTTACAAGATATTGCAGTCAAAACCAGTATTTTTCAGCTGCTGTTGATGTCTTGGCAAGTTTTACATTCAGTAGTTTGCCATTGCTTTCTGAACGTCCAGCTCACATACCTTTCCATAAGAAACCAACGCGATCCGCTGCCGAACCTCGCGCAGAATGCCCAGACCTAAACACGGATGACATACACCCATGGCCATACTATATAGATGAAGGAGAGATCGTCCCATGGCTGACCACAGAGGAAGAAATTGAAAGACAACAAAAACTCAAACTCAAAGAGAATAAAGGCACAAGGAAGAAAATGAAAACATTGAAAAGCTACTACGGGCTATACACAAGAAAGGAAGCAAAAAGACCAAAAAAAAGTCCTTATAAGAACTGCAACCAGAAGAGCCAGAAACTGCCACTAACAAAAGAAACACCCAGGAGACGGGCTCAAAGGACAGTCACCACAAACCCCCAGCTGACGTCATAGACAAATCAGCATAACCAGTCCGAGATAGGACTCACTCGTAAGAGTGCACAAGACAAGAATTAGGGTGAATGAACCCACAAAAACCACGGACCCCAACAATAACCACAGCTGAAGAGGCAGGTTGAATGAGGCCAAATTTGGAATAAAAAAAAAAAAATTGGAATTGGAATTGGAATCATGTGCCATGCCGGTAAGCATGGGCGGTCATGACTCACCATTTCACTCAATCACCAGAGTCGTGGATCAGCTCAGTGTTCTTGTCTCAATTGTGCCACATGGTCAAGCTATCCAGGTATTTACTTCTTAGTCTTCCCCATGTTCTCTTCCCCTCGATCTTGCCAGTTTTCACCAAGTTCTACAGTTTATTTCTTCTCATAACATGTCCAAAAAATGTTGACAGTCTATGTCTAATTTCTCTAATCAATTACAATTTTTTATATTTCTTGTAGTACTTGGTCATTGGTTTTTATGTCTGTCCATTGTATTCATTGCATTTTCCTCAGAAACCAAATTTCCACAGCCATAAGATGTTTTTCAGCTTGACTGCTCATTGTTTAAGCTTCACATCCATACAAAGTTCAGGCTCTATGTAGCACCTCAACACTCTTTTTCTTGTTTGAACTGACATATTTTTATTGGTCAGTATGTTTTTCATCTAGCTAAAGACTAATTTCGCCATGGCGATTCTTGCTCTAATCTTTTCAAGGCATCTCCCATCTTATATTACTGTTCTGAGATAATTGTACCGATTCACTTATTGAAGAATAGTCCCATTTACTTTTATATTACATTGTGGTATTTTGTTCTTCCTAGTGACGACCATAATCTGTGTCTTTTTACAATTTAATTCTAACCCTAGTTGTTCATTGTGTGCAACAACCACGTCTACTAATTGTTGCAGATCCTGCTCATTGTCTGCAATCAATACTGCATCATCTGCATATCTATTGTTATTGATGTTTCATCCTCCAATGATGATTCCATTTATATCTTCTACATTTCTGAAAATATTTTCACTGTATAGTGAAAAACGATCTAGAGACATTACACATCCCCGTCTCACACCTCTCTAAATAGTCTGATATCGACCCACTTCATTATTAATCCTTATGGCAGCTTTTTGTTTCCTATATATGTGTTTTTAGAAGTCTAAGGTCTTTCCCAACAATTTGTAGATCTGTAAGCATCTTCATCATGTTAACATGTTTTACTCTGTCGAAAGCCTTTGGGTGGTCAATAAAGCAAAGATGTATATCTTTGTTTACTTCTATAGAACGTTCAATTACTGATCGCAGCATATACACAGCATTTACTGTACCCTTTCTTTCTACAAACCCACATTGTTCTTCTCCTATTTTAGGTTGTATTTTCTTCCTCACTCTTTGCATGATAATTCGTAGCAAAATCTTTGTGATGTGACTCATTATACTAATTGATCGATGCTGATAACATTCCAAGGCTCCTGATTTCTTTGGGCTTGCAATAAATACAGAATTACAACATTCAGAAGGTATATCTCCAGTATCATATATTGT